>WHYT01016324.1:324207-417016 GCA_009806455.1 Tetrax tetrax
TTTTTTTTGCTAATAGATGAAAGTTGTCAGAGCTGGAAAGTGCTTCAGCCCAAATCCATTCTGCCATTGTAATGGTAAATGCTGGATGAGATTTTCTTTTCATATTCAGTGCAATAAATCATCTCTGCCATGCAGCTAGCTGTATCCTTTAGATGCAGCAATGCCAACAGCAATGGTAAAGCAAATGTTTCTCTAGAAAACACTTGAAAAGGTAAGTGAATAAACTTTTATTGGACTCTTGGCTCTGAACAGAGGCAGGTGCTTTAAAACTCCGCTGTTCATATATTTAACGCGGTTATAGTGGTGCCTGACTCCACAGAAAGAAAAGAGGTGTATAACTTCTGCTGACACAGCCGGGGGCATGTCAGGGATGATCTGTTTTCTGCTAGAAATCCGGCTTCTTGACAGTCGAGAGTGGCAGCCTGGGGAGAGTTTCCCCGATGGATGGAGAAGGGCTCGCTTGAACGGAGCTGGCGAGCGTCTGGAGGACCATCCCTGTGTGCTGCGGGTGCTGCAGAGCCAGATCCCTCTGTTTGGGCCTCTTCCAGTAGCTGTGTACATAGAAAAGAGTAAAGAGGAAAACATTTTGTGCAGTCCTATCTTCTTTTCCAGATGATTTTCATAAAACAAGGTCACTCAAAGCAGCAGCCGGTGTGGCACCAGGACCTACGTGCAGAGCAGCAGATCCCGTGGCCCAGAGCTCCTTGAGCCGCAGGTGGGTTCGTGCCACACACATTGGCACAATCCCACAGCACTGATGCAAAGGGCTGTCCAGCCACTTTGCCCCCTGCTCTCCCAAATCCAGCCTGCTCCCCAGCCCTCCTCCTCCTCTCGGTGGCAGACAGCATAGGGCTGCACTGAAACAGAATCCGTTTTGCTGGGCTGCTCCAAAAGTCTTATTTTGAAATAAATGCAGCATCCATATTTCCGGGTGTAGTCCCAGTGCCCCATAATCCACCACAGGGTGTTATCTCAAAAATCGATTATTTTTAGAAAATGAAACATCACACAACATTATTTTTTCTGCTATGTGCCGTACTTCTATAAAAATAAACTCAAATGCATGGCTATGTCATATAAGCAAAAAAAACCCCAACCCAGCTAAGCGCATATGCCAAATTTTTCATCTGCAAACAGATAACTGCAGGTATATGCAAAGTATCTCTTAAAATATCTCTTTTCTATCACACTGAAAACTTCGTTTCTCAGTTGTACCCATCACGCAACTTAGCAGACACAAATATAGCCCGTTTTTCACATAGATATGCAGAAAATCTGTCACCATTGTTTGATTTGCTACCAACAGGATTTTACGTTTCACTTTTGCTTCTAAATGCAGCCTGAATGTAGCCACATTATGTATATGTTCTTTCAGTAATTAGTGTGTCTCTTCTGCAAGCAAGATTTGCTTCCAGATGGTATTGCTTGAATTTTAATGCTTTGGTAGACTGAATTACAATGTGCCTATTGTTTTCTGAGTAAATAAAAGGCATTTACTATGTGCCAAAACTGAATGTTTGTGATTAGAGGTGTTTGTTGCTCAGCTAGGTATTTTTGACACAAACCAGTTATTGCAGAAAGCAACGTTAGAAGTATGTTGACATATCTTGATGCAGGTATGGCTTTCAACTCTGTTACAGCTGTGCTTCTGAAATCACAATATAAGAAATGGCTTAGATAGAAGAAAAAAAAAAAAAAGCTTGCTTTGTTTTTTTCTTTAATTTGACAGACATTTTCTTAACATTCTACCTTATCTTTTATAGCTCTTCATAAGTTTCATAGTTAACGTCTTGTGGAAGTGGCCGGTTGGGTGTGGAGCGTGCATTGCATTTCTAGATCGGCCACTGTCGTTACCTCTGGCCAAGTCACTTCACTGCACCAGGCTTCCTCCCTCCAGGCTTCTGGGAGAGCGTGAAGCACCATGACAGGTGAAGAGTTTGGCTTTTTAACAGTCTGTTCCCATTTCATTTCTTTTATACGCAGTAAGTGGTGGCACTGTTTAATTTGGACATGGGTGTGGAAAGCAAGAGGTGCTGTTTGTTGCACATGCTCTGTGTACCTCTCTGAAATGTAATTTCTGAGCTGAAGAGTTGCTGATTTATTCTGATAGAAACCAGATATCTATTGGGGATGGAGTAGTGATAATTCTTAATGAATATAATCATGAATTTCATATAGCCCAGATGCCCATCCTGTTGACAAATGTTTCAGCCTATGCTCTTTCAAAAACATTAAGAGAATAATGTGAAGAGAGTTTGTTTCTCTTCCCTGAAAGATGTAGAGGGGTTTGAGGATATTTGTACACTTGCTAACAACAACAACAAAAAATTAAAATCCCTGCTCTTCCAGTAATGACTATTTTCCGTAAAGGGAAGTGAGCCATTTTGGAGGTGGTTTGAGGACACGGAGCTGTACCTGGAATCACAGGTGGCTGCATCCTGACATAGTGAACTCCAGGGAAGGAGCTGCTGTGTGCTATCATGCCGGCACCCTGGGAGACCTTTGTTAATGCAATCTGTGATAGTGTGGCTGCAGGAACTGTTTAGGCTCATCATGGAAAAATTTGGTCATTATCGAAGTTTGCACTGGGACTTGCTCGATATCTCTTTATGCTAAAGCAGTGATCTGAGCCGTAGCTTAGGAAGCTACAGGGACAAAGTCTGCATGTAAATAATGGCTCTCGGTAGCTCTGAGGTAGCTGCTACTGGCGTACTCTGAATAAGCAGCATTTTTAAGAATCACTTCAATAATTTAAAAAAAACCTCTTAATGTTGTTCTGCTCTAGCTAACGATGGCTGGGGGCTGGGTTTCCCGCAAAGATCTCTGTGCCCAGACATTTCCAGGTTCTTCCTTTTCTTTTGGTTAGGACAATGCTGAAAAATACCAGTCTCCTGATGTGAACACAGGAGCGGACTTGCTTGTGGCAGTCAAGTGGACAAGCGCTGCAGAGCCTGAGCTCCCTGGTGAGGTGTGTAGTGGGGGGCCAGACCCCTCTCCCAGCTCTCTGGTGCATCATCCCAGAGTGACTTTGGGTGCATCTGCACCATGGAGGAGCAGTCTCTGTGCAATGGCAGAGAGATCACAGAATCATAGCGTGGTTTGGGTTGGAAGGGACCTTCAAAGGTCATCTAGTACAACCCCCCTGCAAGGAACAGGGACATCTCCAACCAGATCAGGTCTCTCAGAGCCTCATCCAACCTGGCCTTGAATGTTTCCAGGGACGGGGCATCCACCAGCTCTCTGGGCAACCTGTTCCAGTGTTTCACCACCCTCAGTGTAACAAATGTTTTCCTTATATCAAGTCTAAATCTACCTCCCTCTATTTTAAAACCATTATCCCTCATACTATCGCAACAGTACCTGCTGAAAAGTTTCTTCCCATCTTTCCTGTAGGCCCCCTTGAGGTACTGGAAGACCGCTATCAGGTCTCCCCGGAGCCTCTTCTTCTCCAGGCTGAACAGCCCCAACTCTCTCAGCCTGTCCTCACAGGAGAGGTGCTCCAGCCCTCTGATCGTCTTTGTGGCACAACTCTGGACTCGCTTCAACAGGTCCACATTCTTCCTATGTTGGGGGTTCCAGAGCTGGACACGGTACTCCATGTGGGGTCTCACCAGGGCAGAGTAGAGGGGGAGAATCACCTCCCTCGACCTGCTGGCCACACTCCTCTTGATGCAGCCCAGGATGCCATTGGCTGCCTGGGCTGCAAGCGCATCTCTGTGATGGAGATGATGGATGGAGCCAATGGTCCTCCCGGTCACGCTTGGGCAATGCAGGCTGCTGAGAGCCCAACTTCAGCATCCGTCTTCTGGGGAAAGGGCAGTGCCTGTGTGTGCGAGACAGTGCCTACCAGAAGAGCAGACGTCTGTCAAGATGCAGATGAATGACATATTTCTGGGGGAAAAAGAGAAGCCAAAAGGGAGCAGAGCTTGCTGGAGGCCTGTGCTGTCAAACTGCCTGCAGCGCCTACCCGGTGGGGACAATCACCAGCATCACCCTGGGTTTACTCTGTGCTGGTTTCCTGGAAAGATTTTTATTACTTTATTTAAAGCTCACTTGTATTTCACTAACAAGTGCTCTTGCTGCATTTTTATCAATTAGCTTCTGCAGCCTGAGGGATGTCAGACTGTTGCTATCAAAGAAGAGCTAAGTCTGGTCATGGCTGGCTGTTGCAGAGACAGCAGAGGACTCAGTGAAAGCCTCTCCAAAGCTTGCAGTGGAACTGGAGAGCCAGCATCACCCAGCCATCTAAGGCACAAGCGACCCGGGCTGCAGGCAGTGCTGTCCAACACATAAAAGCATTTAAAAGCCAAAAGAGCCTTAAAATAGAGGTTAAAGACCACAGAAATTATTTAAAAGTCCCTCTGAAGTACTCAGTAATATATAGATTGTATCACTTAAGGGGTGAAAAAAGATACAGGAATAAGAATTCCTGTTTGAATCTTGAGACCCCAGGACGCCTGTGAGGACAAATGTTTGGGGTAGGAGGGTGGTGGGAGTGAGCGTGGTGGGGACGGGCAGCTGCTGGGCTGGATGCCTGCAGGCACGCGTGGTTCCTGCGCCTCCACGTCTGCCCCAATCAGCTGGGCAGGTATGGCCTCACAGCTCTGCCGTGGTACGGCTTGGCCAAATGGTCCCCACTGCTGGAATATGAGGGGGTTTTTTTTGTATTATTGATAAAGTTTAGTGTGTGTTTGGTTCATTTCTAGCTTGGACTTTTATGTCTGTACAAACATATAAATCAATACTATTTTTAAGCTTATTCTTCAAAACCTAAATTAGTGCAAATCTGAACTATTTTAGCACCAGAAATTAAAATAAGTTTTTTCAAATGCCGAATTAAAACCACTCATCAGACAGCCATGTAACAGTAGAATATTTTGACCCTGGAGGGTCGTCCTTTCCTTCTAGGGCAGGTGAAATGCTGGAGGGAAGGGATGCCATCCAGAGGGACCTTGAGAGGCTGGAGAGGTGGGCCCAGGCAAACCTCATGAAGTTCAACAAGGTCAAGTGCAAGGTCCTGCATCTGTGTCACGGCAACCCCTGGTATCAACCCAGGCTGGGCAGAGAATGGATCAAGAGTAGCCCTGAGGAGAAGGACTTTGGGGGTACTGGTGGATGAAAAGTTGGACATGAGCTGGCAATGTGCGCTCACAGCCCAGAAAGCCAACCGCATCCTGGGCTGCATCAAAAGAAGCATAGCCAGTAGGTCAAGGGAGGTGATTTTGCTCCTCTGTTCTGCTCTGGTGACACCTCATCTGCCATCCCCAACATAAGAAGGACATGGACTTGTTGGAGTGGGTCCAGAGTTGTGCCACAAAGATGATCAGAGGGCTGGAGCGCCTCTCCTATGAGGACAGGCTGAGAGTGCTGTTGTTCAGCTTGGAGAAGAGAAAGCTCTGGGGAGACCTTATCAAGGGCTTCCTACATATAAAGTGGGCTTAAAAGAAAGATGGAGAGAGATTTTTTTTTTACCAAGACCTATAGGAAAAGGGGCAATGGTTTTGAATGAAAGAAGGTAGATTTTTTACAGTGAGGGTGGTGTGAGGCTGGCACAGATTGCCCAGAGAAGCTGTGGATGCCCCATCCCTGGAAGTGTTCAAGGCCAGGTTGGATGGGGCTTTGAGCAACCTGGTCTAGTGAAAGATGTCCCTGCCCACAGTAGAGGGTTTGGATGTGATGATCTTTCAAGGTCACTTTCAACACAAACCATTCTATGTTTCTATGGTTTTGCCAGAAAATTCAGTCCCAGCCCTTTGCTGGGTGCTCTTAACTGATATCTGTGCTGTCCTCCAAACACTTAAAGCCCACTCTGTCTTTTGTGGCTTTCTCTGGATGCAAATATGTTGGCAATGATTGCTTCTGCAAGAAGGTTTGTGAGACGCACAGGCTGCAGGGAGCGAGCTGTGGGGCTTTTTCTTTCCTCTCTGTCTCACAATTCAGCACATACATTCAGGCTGTGAGCTCTGGGAGCACCACGAGCCTCCAGGCTCAGGGGACAGCATTTTAAAGCTTTTTCTTTCTTTTTACCCTTTGCTGAACGTTATTCAACATGCATTTCCGCACTCCCTTTGCCATGCTGTTAGCCCAGCAATCGGCTTCCCCCCTCATTGAGCTCAATGGGAGCTGAAACCGGAGTTTATTAGTCTGAAAATTAGCCCTGGCAGGACGAAGAGCCGGCAGAGCGCTAGTAAAACCCCTGCGTCTCACACAAGCGCGATGCCCGATGCAAAGTCTGCCTCAGTTTTCCCACCAGCCAGCTCCCCACCTCACTAGAACCAGCTCTACTTAGTTGGAAGTCGGCTCTGTTTTAGGTACAGCGAGCTCAGGGGCTGCTCCTAACCTAGCAGGAGGGAGGTCCTAGGGCCCCCCCCCCACTCATTCTGGGTGCAGTTGTGGAGATGTCCCTGGTAAACTTGAAACCGGAGGTTGCTGAGTTCACTTCCCAAGCAGTTAATCCCTCCATATTACTTAGTTTGAAATTTGGTTTGTATGCACTGGCTGTTTTCACTGCTGATTCATCTGTGATGACAGCTCGTATGGTAGCATCTAATAGAGAACTGTGGCTTTCAGCTGGTGGAAAGAATATAGATCTCCAGATGCCTCAGCATCTGGTGGGATGTATGTAGCATTCGGGGACTGTCCTGGAAATACAGTAACCAGACATTTTAATTAAAAATATAATTACATTCTTTTTTTTTCTCTTATATTGCATGGATTCAAGCCAACAGGTGCTATTATTCAGAATCTGAGAGCTAGAACTTATAAAAACCTGGCTTTCAAATAATAAGCCTGCAATAGTGGATGAATTCTACAGCAAATGATTCCACTTGGAGCTAGAGGATACATTGGGCCTTTTTCATCCAGTCAACACATTTCTTAATTCCCATCAGGTTTGGGAGGGATGGGACCTTGCGCGACTCACAGCAATCCCAGGAATGCCTGTCTTCAGCAGCAAATCCCCCAAAGCATTCAACAAACTGGCACTGGGAGTCTCACAGCCCCGCTGTGAAAGGAAGACATCAATTTCAGACTTCTTTCCAGTCTCAGGCCACTGTTGCTTGGATCCAAGTCTCATTCCAGACCAACTTGGGAAATAATGCCATCACTATCACCAAAGAAAGTATGTTGCAAAATCCCCAGAGTAGGTTTTATTTAAAATGTTACTATCATAAAATTCCAAACTATGAAATGAAGACCTCTGATTCACATTCAAACCTTGCTCCCTCCCCCTCCTTTAAAATATATAGATACGTAGTCACAAAACATAAAACATGCTGCAATGATACAAATATATTTTTTGATATGGAAATTACAGTACATTATAAACCATTAAAACAAATTGAGGCACTAGACTGTACATCAGCTCTGTTCTGCACTGGCTGTGAAGCTGATAGACTCATTTTCATGAACAAAAGAATATTCTCTTTGTTTAGTGACGATAACTTTATGGGTCATATCAAATGATGTGCTTTGTTGTGAGACGTCACCAGGGCTGCTGGTCCTTTCAGAACCACAATGCACCTACACAACATGTATCGCTGCCACAATATGAAAAATAATCATTTTATTGAATGTACAACTGGAAAAAAACCCCACAAACCAGAACCAAACCCCCATTGGTTATTATTAAATAAATAATTATTCCATACAGTAGTGAGTTTATATTACACTGCATTGGCCATTGGAACAGATGAAGTTTAATAAATAATGCATGGGAATGTCTCATTTACGCCTCCGTTCGTAATTCTGTGCTATGCTCCTTTCAGAGGATCCTGAAAAAAAAAAAAAAAAATAATGAACAGAATGAAGCACATGGCACAGCCTCATGTAAACTCCAGCAAGCGCGAGGGAACATCGGAGACCTGCATCCTGCTGGGTCACCACTGGACCCCGTTCTTTGCTTCCGAAGGGAGGATTGCTTTCACGGAGCATGCACGTGCCTGACTACTTTGAAGGTTGGACTTCATGATCTTGGAGGTCTTTTCCACCCTTGAAGATTCTATGATTCTATACTGTGTGCAATGCACAGCTGGTGTGGGGAGATTCAGCATCCTGCAGGGAGCTGGCGTTCTGGATCAGTGATGATTTTAAATTAACAAGACCTCCATTTTCACCAGGCTAACTGCAAAATGAGTTGAGCTTTCTTGATAGATTTTACCAAACCGAGAACTAAGACACCACCATCCCAGTACCCCACTTTGTCACGCAAGGCTTTAAAACAGTACAGCGCTCACACATGGCAGCAGGGCAGTCTGACCCCCCACACACTGCCAGGGGACTCAGGGGCTTTCTGCAGAAGAAGAAAACCATGGCACCAAGAACAGGTCCTGCCCAGTCAAATATATTTCAACAGGGAGAAGTAAGGACAGTTCTAACACGTACTCCTGATCTTGCTTTCATTAGAATCATGGCATCATTAGGGTTGGAAGGGACCTTTAAAGGCCATCTAGTCCAACCCCCCTGAAAGGGGCAGGGACATCTCCAACTAGATCAGGTTGCTCAGAGCCCTGTCCAACCTGGCCTTGAACATGACCATTACCCTGTCACAACAGGCCCTACTGAAGAGTTTTTCCCTGTCTACACAGTCCTTAGGACCTATCTTCTCCTCCAGAGCAGCAGAAGCTACTTCTTACTATTTTCCTCTTTGGGAATCAGGGAAAAAAAACAGTGAATTCCAGTTTTACCTGTCAGGCAGGTATTACATAGCCCAACATGGTAAAACTTCATTATTCCCCTTTGTCAGAAACACCACATAACAGTATCCTGACTTTACCAGCAATTTTGAAATTAGAGCAATAAAATATTTGCTTTTTTTAAACATTTGCAGTATTTTACATTCTCACATTAATGTAAATGCAATCCCAATGGAAACCAAACCCAATTTATTACTTCCAGGCTATTTACTTTTATGATAGCAGATATATTTACAGGTATTATGCATTTAATAGCTATTGCCACCCACCACAGATAAAATTGTACAAAATTATTCATGATACATAGCAATTTGCAAAATGATGCAGGGAGCAATATTACTAGTCTGAACAAGGTTTAATTGAAAATAAAAGTTAGTGACAACTATAATTGCAGAATATAGATCACAGTGTGCATCCACATAATATAAAGGTGTCAGCTAGTAATTTAACTTTTATCATCCATTTAACAAAACAGTGAGAATTATTTCAGAGATATGAAATGCGTACTAGGTTTTTAATTTTTTTTTTTAATTCCTTTTCTGGGGAATTAACTGACACTTTATGGTTCACAGTGAGGGATTTCCTCAGTACAGCCCTACAGCAGAGGGAAGCCAGAGCTACTGGCAGCCTGCAGTTGCCCACAGGGGTTGTGCACCCAGGTGGGGAGGGTCCTGTCCTATATGGATGCTATGGGAAAATAACACAAATTCACAGTATCAGTTCAAAGCTTAAAATGCTTGTTGCTTTTTTTTTTTTTTTTTTTTTTTTTTTTTTTTTTTTTTTTTTTTTTTTTTTTAGGTAAAATAAAAATCTGAAAGAGGCTGGGAATGTTTAGCAGCTTGACCTGCAGAATGAGGTGGTGTCAATGGCAGATCTCTGCTCTTCCACCTTCTGCTCCAAGTTTGAGGCACAATGATCTCCAGAGACAAGGAGGAGATCCCTTTACCTGGAGAGATCTGGATTTGGATCACGAGTTTAAATGAGCTTCACATTTTCAGCCTCTGAATTTTTCTTAATGTGTCAGTAAGTTTAGGGTTGGTTTTTTTTTCTTGTATCAGCACTCTGGGGACCTGCTGCTGGGGAGGACAGGGCAGTAAGGAACGTACCCTGGGGACTTCTACCTGACCTCGCTTGCGGCTCAGACCCAATCATCTCAAGCACTGGACTGAAGGGGACCCTGAAATATCTTGGTTCACAAAGAAAATCCTGATCCTTTTTCAGAGAACTCTGGGCCTACAGTACATAAAGACTGCTTCTTCCATCTGCTGGGAGAGAACAAAGAGGGAACAGAATGAAGAGGCTGTAAGTTACCGAGTACCAGATTTAGTTGTATACATACCAGAATTTAAAGATCTTTTGCCCATAAGTCCAACAAAGGAGTCTGTTTTATGCCCTGAAAAAAAGATATTTGGGAGTGTTTTAATACATTTTAAACAGGCAGGCTTTTAAGATAACATGTTCTCACAAGGAAGGAAGGCACAGGCTCTGAAACTGTTCATCTCACAGACCAGCTGTTCACACCACTCTCAGACAACAGAGACATGAACATCAGTCTGACTAATCAGACTAAACAGGTCAGACCAAGGCACAGGCCAGTTAGTAGACATCTAAGAAGATTTTCAGACTTTTTGTTTGGTTTGGAAAAACAATGGCCAATAACTGATTCTTATTCCTCTCCCAGTACAATTCCTCCTGATTTGAGCAAACACACAAGAAGGCAGTGTCTTGGTATAGCCTGCATCTGTGTGATGCATCCCTTCTACCTGCTGGTGGCTTTTTTCTGTAATGTGAAAGAAAAATCTTCCTTGCAGGTCAGGCAGCCCTTAAAGGAGAAGAAGCCAATGGGACTCCATGTCTGGACACGTTTGAGCTAGACAGTCTGGCTCTATTTTTGGAATATTTATGAGTTCAGATATTACCTTCCTGTCCCACTAGTACTCCTCAAGGCACTGGATGTGTAGAGGATAAATTTCTCCAAAAGTTTTGGCCTACAGCACGTGTCAGATACAGGGATAGCTAAAGTTTCAGATAAGGATTGAAAAGGAGCCAGTCTTCTTTCTCTAAGGTGACTTTTAAGGCACACTTAAAAATTTCTCTTTGGAAAGCATTTTTCTTGGCTAATTCATCTATAAACCAAGACAAATGATGCTCAGATCTCACAGGTATTGATTCAAACTGAAGCAGCTTCAGAAAGCTATAATTTTTCACTTTAGTCAGCAGGTCGTTTGGCATGAGCTTTGTATCAGACTCTTTAATTGGTCTTCCATGAGAAAATCCTAGTGATAAAATCTTGTGGCTAACAGAACACCATGACAGTTTTTGACCTCTGTGGACAGAGGAGGTCTCACAGAATACAAGATCATTTTTACTTATTAAAACTTTTCCGGCTCCTGTCTAAGCATCTTCAGTTAAACTCAGAGAATAAAACTATCACCGCACAGAACAAGGGCACACCACACTGGTGGCACAAAGAAGCAAAGCCAGGTGTGCTTATTAATGGGGCAAGATACGCTTGTGTGTATGGCAGCCCATCATCCATCAGCCCCGCTGTGAGTGGGGGTCTGAGTCCCACCCAGACAACGCTGAGTGCACAGATACAGTCCCTCACATGCAACGACACGGGCTCTCCCGTGGAATCTCAGGGATTTGGGAATTCAGTATTCTAATTTTCCAGACTTTGCCGTCTTAATTGCTCCTCTCCGAGTCTGGCAGTAAGCCTGCCTTGCCTATGAGGAAGGCGCGCAGAATCCCTGCCATGGGAAATAAGAGAGAGCTGCAACATCCACGCATTAAGCGGACTGAAATCTCAAAGCTTGCAGCGGCTTAGATGAGGTGCAGGCTCACAGCTGCACTGGGGGAGTTTCAATGCTTTAACAGAATGTTTCTCCCACTGGTGCTACCAGTCCTTAGCTGAACCCAGTCACCCTCTAACTAGTCCCCTCAAATACACTATTCACTATTTGAAGATCTTCTAATAATTACTTAAAATATCTGCATTTTTTTAACTTACTTTTGTGAGAGATCTGGCCGTATCCTGATTAGAAGAGGAAAGAAAAGAAAAAAGGAAAGAGTTGTTGAAAAAGGACTGGCATATACCTATGATGCTACTGCAATGCTCTGAAAAATCAAATACCCTACATATATTCCAGGGGAATTAAGGTGACCATTTACAACTCATTTCTCTTTGAAGAGACTACAAAGAGTTGTTTTAGTGAAACCCACACAATTTTGATCTGTTTAGCTCCAATTTCCTAGATCAATAAACGTGTAGAAACACAGCAATAATTGTATACACAACCAATTTCCACACTCAGGCAATTCAGCGGCACATATGCCGACCTGCAAAATTATAGTGATACCCCTTCTGGGTGTTTACTTGCTGTAACTGGGGTGGATTGAGCACCTTAATGTGAAGCCTGCTCTTTTCTCGTTGGTGTGTTTATCTGATACTAAACTTGGGGGAAAAAAAAAAAAAAATCAAATAAAACTGAACCCCAATCCACATTGCAACTTTTGAGAAAGGTTCAGGGCATTACAAGCGAGTGAAAAGAGTGGGAAGGTCTGGAGCGACGGTACAAGAAGATGCATGCAGAGGGGCTTGGGGGAGACCGAGCGCCCCACCCCGCTCACCAGCATCCCGCTTGCCCATGAGGCCGAAGAACTGCTGGGGCCGGGGTCTCCGGGCCATCCTCTGCAGAAAGTGCTCCAGGGGCAGCGGCAGCTCCTCCTGCGGGGCGACAGCGCCGGCGCTCAGCAGGGACCACCCCCCCCCTCCCCGCCAACCTCGCAACCGCCTCACCGTCCCCTCCTTCCCTCCAAGTCCTCACCTTCGCCTGGTCGCCGTCGGACCAGTCGGACCAGTAGCTGAGGTCGTCGGGGGGGCCCATCTCATCGGCCAGCGCCCGAGCCGAGGCCAGGAGGAGCACGGCGAAGGCCAGCGGGGCTCTCATCGCCGCCTCGACGTCCTGCGGGCGGCGGAGGGTGAAGCCCCGGCAGCCGCGGCGGCCCCGGTCGTGTGCGCACACACAGCCCTGCGCGCACACGCACACACTCACACAGCCGGGGCACACCTGGATGCACGCTCCCTCGCACACAGACGCCCCTGCTTTCACACCTACAGCCCCCCTCCCCGCCCCCTCGACGGGCGCGCACAGTTCCGGAGGGACGCACGCCCGCACACACAGGGACTGGCACGCAGGTGGATGTGCAGCCTGACATGCCCGTCCCGAGGTGCCCCTCCACACACAGAGTTACACACAAACACACCCGCACACGTAGGTGTACATTTACTCACATCTTCCCACCCCCCCCCGCCGAAGCAGGTACACCCCCCTCACACACGCACCCAGGGGCACGCACAGCCGGCAACGAACTCGCACAAACAGCTCACACACTGTGGGGTGTGCACACACCCACGCAGAGATGCAGGTCTCCCCACGCACCGAGACACGCTTGTCCACGCACCCCCTCGCACACCCCGGCACGCATATCGGGAGAGGCACAAAACCACGCTCGCACACACAAGCACGTATGGACGCCCCCCCTATAGACGCACACATACAGGACCCCCTCCGCGCACACCCTCGCAGACATATAGGCAAGCGCATCCTCACGCGTATCGCCGCGCACGGACCCGCTCCCGCAGGCGCACGCACCGTCTGCAGCGGGGAGGGCGGGCGCAGCTCTCCGCGCGCATTGGCCGGCGGCGGGAGCGCTCCCCACTTTATAGAGCTGCGGGCGGGGAGGGCCGAGGCAGCCTCATTTGCCTAAATGCAATTACCCTCGGTTTTATCGTCCCAGCCCCGTGACAAGCCCCCGCCCCGGCGAGCAGCCCCCGCCCCCCGCTCCAGCTCCCGCGGCTCCTCCCGGAGGTACCCGGGGCCGGGGAGTGCGGGGCGGCTGGGCGGTGCCCCTCCTTTCCACCTCCCTCTGCAGCTCCGGGCCCCCGGGGCCGCCCCATCCCGGCCGGGACCAAGGGTGCGGGGTGCGGAGGTTAGGGTGCAGATGCTGCTTTTCGCTTCCCCACCCTACTCTCCTCCTCGGGCCCACACTGAGGGTAGAGCTGCTTGCCGCAGCGACGTGGTGTGGGGGGACAGTGCTCCCCAGGTCCGGCATGCCCCACCACCACCACCCCGCCGCCAAGGCAGCCCCCAGGTCAGCTGTGCACAAGGCCTCCCGGTGAACCTCAGTGGTCCCTCAGCATCTATGTTGTCACGGTGCGTGGTACCACAGCCCACATCAGGCACGATGTGCGGTGTTCAGCAGGAGCTAAGGGGTTTTGTTTTGAGAAAGAAGAGAGCCTTCAGGAGCTGGAGCCCCTCCACTTGCCCCAGGGTGCTACCATTAGGGTGGCCTTGCTGACAGCAGTGAACCTCCTCTCCAAGGACTGTTCATCAGCATGTGACAGTGGATCTGAGGGGAATCTGGCACCTCATTTGCTAAATAAAGGCATGGTTAAGACCAACCCTCCCTGCTAACCAAAAATGCTCCTCAAGCCCTAAAGTATTCCCCAAAGCATAGCCAGGCATGAGCCACTTCCCAGCTCTTGGGGGTGTCTAAGCTTTGTCTGTAAGACTCCACACCTGAATCAGAAAGATCATGGCCCAGGGATCTGAGGGTCTCTCTGAAGGCAACACGGGCTGCTTGGGTGGGAGGGGTATTGAGAAAAAGAATGGTTTGGAAGAGCCCCCCTAGGGGCCTCCTGCAACCCAGGCACCTGCTATGGGCACCTCTGCTGAGACCTCCAGCGTGGGCACTGCGAACGCTCCTCATTCTGCCTATCGACAAGATGGCAGAAAAGACATTGTTTAGCAACTCCGGGAACCCAAACCCTCAGATTTTCGTGCTGCAGCTTTGCAGCTTTCCCTTTGATGTGTGAACTTTGAAGATCCTTGAAGGAAAACAGTTTTGTGTTTTTCACTACGCTGTTTCTGTTTACAGACCAAAAGGTCAGATTTATCAAACCAGGCTTCCCAATCCTACGAGTGTTGATGATGCTCATGTTTTACAGAAATGCCAAGAACTCCCAGCTTCCTCTGAAGTCGATTTCCGTCATCCAGGAATCCATGATAAGTATGATAAATTTGAACTGAAAAGTCCTATCTGTTCTGTAATTCAGCATTTTATCGCAATGGATGTAATTGTCACTTGACCTATGAAATCACAGGGATTTTCTTTTTAAGAGAGCAAGAGACAGAAAATTAAGAATGGTCCTTTCTATTCTTTGGCAATTTTAATGAATTCAAGTACTCATCTAATAGTTTGGGTGGGAGTGAAAACATGAATAACAGGTCAAGCTCACTTTTCTCTTTCTCAGTTTCTAAAATAAATTGACTGCTTCATCTTCCTTTGACCTGCAACACCCAGACATTACACTATGGACTTTTCAGGAAGTGAGCAGATTTCATGGCTAATGAGCAAAACTGATTCCTAGGAAGACTTCCTGAGTTCAATTTTTTTTTCATGCAGGGCTCAAATAAGAGACCAAGAGCTGCATCTTGATCTGGAAGCAGGTGAGGCTGCTGCCTGTGTGCTGCCCGGTCCCTGCCTTAGGGATGCATTAGAATGTGATAAAACGTCCTTTGTGCACAAACAAAAACCCCTCAATTTTGCTAAAAACTGCCTCTGCCTTGGACGTAAAATAAAATGTCTTTCTAAGATATTAGTGGCTTTGTATCTATGAGTTACCCCGCACATAGGTATGTGCGAGGGTGTGCAGGTACCAGGTGCCCGTGTTGAATATCCCTGCTCGATCCATGCTCGGGGCACTGATCCCACCCTCCTGTTATAGTCAGACCGTGTGATTTCTAACAACTAGCGTGAAGGTTGTGAAGGTTTTCGTTCATGAATCAAGAGATCATTAGATCCCAGGTAACGCAAGCAGTGGTTGACATTTCCTGTGGAAGTGACTGAGAAAGCCACTTTTGGAGTTCGTACCCAGACATTTCCGTAATCGAGTGTAGGAACTGGATTAACGGCGCTTGTTGTGGCTGGAATCTCAACACTAATGGAGAACCATATGGGAAGCAATTGCCTATGAAACACACCTCAGAGAATTGCTTTTTCGATGGGTTTAATATGAAACATCCTGTGTGATGATCCTTGCGAAATGTTTATTTGAATTTTATGAGGATGTTTTGATTTCCAGTAAAAAGTCCAATGGTTTAATGATAAGACGCATCAGCTGCTACGCTGCTATCAAGTGATTCTTATGCTGTCAACAAACGGCTAATGTGCTATGGGAAAACAGCAGATTTTATGTGACCGTGTAAGATTTTGTAGACTGCAAATCTCAATTGTTTGAGTATAGACAATTTCAGAGCACTTGACATGAAATGAATGCATCTGACACTCTTCTTCAGTGGCCTTATGCAATACAATTTTATGTTATGTACTTACATCTAGAGCCTAACTCTCATATATATTGAGATCTCTTTTATCCCGATAACCGAGATAGCCTCAGAACAGTTATTTTCTATAATTTCAGAAAATTAGGAATGAGATGCAGACTACCTAAGCACGGCAATCCTGTCTGTGAATATACCAGACCTCAGGTCTAATTTCTGTCGTGATAAGAACATGGGAAATGTTCTTATCCAAAGATACAACTTTATAAATACTGGAAAGAGAGATCATGATTGATGACCTCTTAAATTTTTCATAGGTATGTGTCTTCAAGGGAAATAGAATGATTTCAATCACAGATGAGGAGCCTTTGTAACACAGTGATTGATTTCAACACTTTAAGATTATTTATTGGCAAACCATCTGAGTGGTGTCGGAAAAATTAGCAGAGCTCACAACAGCATCCTGATTTTCTAATTAAGTGTGACCAGGTTAGTGAATGACTTTCACCTGTATTTTAAATTTTACTTTACAAATTTGTAATCTTTAATTTTTCCTTTAATGAAGATTTACATTTTCAGAGCATATGCCTGTACATATTATTGCATGTGAAGCACATGTGATAATTATGAATATCTCTCTCTCTCCCCTCCCCTCTCGATCCATAGAGAGTGAGAGATTATTCTTCTACTTGTGAAATCAGATGTTTTAGGTTCAATTATTATGTGCTCACAGGCAGGCAAGGAGGGGAGCAGTGAGACCTGCGTGCTACAGGAATGTCCTCTTCTGGGCAGGTACAGGCAGAAGCAAGGCTGATCTCGCACTTATTCAGTCATCTGATTAGAGCTGGAAATGCAATGTTGGTCTTTGGTTCTTATTTTGAAAAGTTAATGAGTTTCCCCACTCTTCTGATCCCCGTCATCTTTTACACTCCCATTGCTGTTCTCCATCCCACCAAGCCACTAGTATCACTTCTGTCTTACCTAAAATGAGCTTCTTCCCCATCTCTGGAAACATTCAAGGCCAGGTTGGATGAGGCTCTGAGCAATCTGATCTAGTCAGGGATGTCCCTGCTTCTTGCATGGGGGTTGGACTAGATGACCTTTAAATGTCCCTTCCAACCCAAACCAATCTATGATTCTATGATTCTAAGATTCTTTAACTGAGGCTTACTTTTGTCCACACTAAGTTAGGCATATGGCTGGGATGTGGGACCAATGGAAATGAAAATAAATGTAGGGTATTAAGATCCTGAACGTAAACATGCAATGTAAATATTGCAGACAAGGCTGTCCTCCCAACCTAGTAGCTCTAGAGGCCATCAGCTGCAAGAGGAATAAATGCAGTCTTGTTGAGGTTGTTGAGCTACTCGGGAGAGCATGTCCTTAGAGAAGAAAAAGCATTTATTCTCAACAATTTGGAGATCTCAGAGAGAGAAGCAAAACTGTGCAAAGCCACCTCTCCATCTGCAAGAGCTGTGGGGGAGCTGGTGAGAAGAAGGGCCTCCATGGTGTGTCAAGATACGTATTCATTCAAAACAAAAGCAAGAATATCTGGACTTGCAGCTACTTGGAGATGCCTTACCATAACTCTTCAAACAGTTTTCACAAGAAACATGGAAGGTGTAATATTTGCTCATTTTTGCTCAAAAAACCCAACAGTGAATGACATTGTAACAGTACATTTTAATAGCAAATACAGAATGGTGTTCATCTCAGAGACAGTCTCTGTCTCTTCTAACCATGAACACACTTTTTTCCACATTTTCTATCATCAACAGAATGGCCAGGGGAAACGACAAATGTGGCACAAAATAGTTCCAGAAGCTGAGGCAGGTTGTGAGCATCACTGGTCTGAGGCTGACCAGAAAAAAACCGCAACATGAGCTCGCCTCGCAGTGCAAAGGACTCAGAGCAGACACTTCATATTAACGAAGTTCATCGCTCTTGGAAGAAAACTGCTGACATTGCTTTGTTCTGATACAAACAGAGACCCTGTTTGTCTCCTGAATACTTATTAGATTACAAATATATTTATAAATCAGTTGATTTGATTCAAACTGAACCTTCTAAGTCTGGTGCTCACTCTCCAAAGCTTTTTGCTTCAGTTGTCCAAGCTTGTTTGAGAACTATCTCACAGTGAGCTGTGAGGGTAAGCAGGGTGTTTACACTTACTTCTTCAACAAGTGAAAGCAAAAAACAGACTTTTAATCTATCCCTAGCACGCCTTCTGTTAAGCTTTTCTATCAGAAGGACAATCTTTTCTCAGAGACCCTTCAAAGACTGGTCTTGGTCTTATTAAATTTTGCAGATGGATCATCAAAGCCAGTCCCTTGGCCTGTTTTCAGTACCCGGGTATCTTCAGTTTGATCCTGCCACCAGAACCTGCTCTCATTGCACTGAGAACCAGCTGGCTGCTGTCGCAGACAGTGGTGGTGGAGGGGGATGGTCACGCCGAAGTGATTGCCCAGGAGGAGGAACAGCCCTGGTCTCACACCACGGGAATGTACAACAGCATTTCTTGGGGTTTTTTGGGGGGAAAGCTATGGACACATGGCTATTCCTCTCTTTTTTCACCTTTTTTTTTCAGTCTCTGTGATACGTCCAACAGCAACCCTCCTCTCCTGGGCATGAGACAGGGCAGTCTTGCCCACTCCTACTCCCAGACTCTATTCCCACTCCTACTCCCAGACCTTCTCCTGAAGGGAGGATGGTGCTTGTTTTGCACTGGGTCCTTTGGCCTGTTTCCCACAGCTTCCATATGTTCATCGCAATGGCAGAAAGGGATTAATACGGCTCATGGCTCCTATGATCTGCGCTTAATTCAAACAGTTTCTTAACTTGGGATCAAACACTGATGAATCATCCTCTTTTTTACTCTGTTTTAGAAACTAGGTAATTTATATAGCTATATCTTCATTGAATATTAATATTTTTCTCAGTAATGCAGCGCATTTGAAAAATAGATTCAGAAATGAGCAAGATAAAAGGGTGTAGTTTCAGCAACATTTAAATAAATTCTAATATTACTACAGCTACCCTTTTTTAGTAGTTATGTTAAACAGCTTTTACAAATCCATAATAACACTATCTTCTTCGTTATTAGCACTTGTTTCATCTCAGTATACCTCTCTTCTTCTTCATATATGTTCAACAGAAGTTCACAGCATCTTCAGAAGCCTTTGAAGTCCTCAAATATTTTGTTTATCACTTTTTGGCTTTTTGTTTACTCCACAATTTTTATAATACTTAATTCTAAATCCTTAATCCACATGCAAAACCCTGTGCAAAACCTTGTAAAAGCATGTTGGCATTTCTGGAACAAACATCCGTGAACTTAGTCTTGGATGTAGCATTGTGTATGGTGAGATAAAAGTGAAATCAAGAAAATGAAATGGCCTGAGGATGAAATTGGTGGGAGATCTAAGGAGTTCAGATGCTCAAATTAAAGCAGAAAAAAAAAGTAGAGAAAGGGAGAAAGTAGCAAGGACAGTCTTTCGTGCTGTTTGGATAATCCCTTGAGGTAAAATATCTTTCTATCGCTTGACTATCTTCTCTTCCAGTTTTGAATCTTACAATATATTCATTTTTTTAAACTCCCAAGTTCTAAACTCATGTCTGCGACATGTTCATTTTTTAAGTAGGTCACTTCCTGCCAGATCATTCAACTGGAAAGATTAAAAAAAAAGTGAAATGAATTTATGGGGATGGTTTATTACACAGAAGGTTTACAAAAGTAGGTGCCTAACCAAAGAAGGGCTATTTGTGCTAGAACTCATACGTGTGTCCTGAGGAGGAAGGTGACAGAGTTGTTGGTGGATGCTGTGGAAACCTGAGACATCAAATTGCATGTAAGGTTGTTTTATCTGTTTGGTTTTGTTGTCTCAGTATCACCCTTTCCTACTCACTCCATGCTGACTTCTGAGTAATTTTAAAACCTTGCCATGTGTGACAGCACATGCTTTAACAAGCCGCGAGCCCAGCCTTCATCAGCAGAAAGAGGGGGGACACCTTCTTCACAGCAGGTCTTGGGGGGCCAGCTCCATGCCTGAGGAAATCAAAGCAGCCTTTTCTCCCCCCGCAGCCCCCACTGCTTGATGCAAAGTCTCTGACATAGTGGGATTTATGTTTAGATTATTTGCATCTGTTTCTTCTAGAGTTCTTTTTGATGTGTCTGATGAAAGACTGGAGACTGTTTACAAAGGGCTGGAGAACAGCGCAGGAGCATCACACAGCCTTGTGTTGGGCTAAGGAGGAGAGACTCCCTGCTGAATGTTTGGGCCCTGGCTGCTGTGCCCCACCATGCCCTGAAAGTCAGAGCTCTATGAGTCCTCTTCCTCACCCTCCCTTTCCGTACATTCTCATCTCATCCACCATAATGACTTTGCTCCCAGATTTTCTCTCTGGTCAGTGGAGACCAATGAACAAGGGTAAATGAGATGTTAACGTGGAAGCATCCGTGCCTTTGGGAGAGTCCTCAGTTCTCCTGGGTTTGTGTTCATCCCTGGACCGGCCTGAGACACTTGCTGGTTGCAGCCCAATTAGCAATGCAGCCAGTCTTAAAGGGAAAATTAATCCTTTGGTAAGTTTGAGGTATGAAATAAGGAATACTTAAAATAAGAAGATGACAAAATCAAGTCCTTTAGACATACCTACAACAAAATATTACTGGGTCATCACTTGGCTAGAAACGAAAACTTTCATTACTTCAAGGCTTCAAAGAGCAGAGGACTGTGTCATTCCCTAGTCTAAGACCTGCTTCTGCTCTTCACCCAGCCACACTCACCCAGCCTGTGAGCAGTCATCTCATTTTCTGTTGAATTCCTCCCATTTCTGCTTGCTTGCAGCAATAAGAGGTGGGTCTCATCTATGTTTGTAGCGTTCTCCATTTAAGGCAAAATTGTCATATTTTAGCTGATCAAGAGATGGACAAGGACTTATCTCAGCCTGACCATGAAGGCCTGTGCTCTGCCTCAGTGCCAGTGCCCTCACAGATGCTCTGCACTGTGTATATGGAAATATTTTTGGTAGTTTGTCTTGATTATCAAAGAGCACCCTGAATGGTTTCCCAGAACATCCAGAATAACGAATTCAGACAGAAATGATGAGCAACTTTGCAGCTGTGCTAAGTCCCACCTAACCTGCTAATGTGCAAGCCTGCCTGGCTCTCTGCACCCACAGCTGCACGCGTAGCTGGGTGCATTGGCTGTGCACTCCATGAGAAATGCTGCTTGTCTGCAGCCAGAAACTTGAGGAAGGAATAGTTACTTGGAAGAACGTAGCTCAGGTGTTATAGTGTTTACCTCAAAATGACAGAACCATATCACATGTATTGCATGTTTTCCAAATTATGGAAGATAAGTCTTCCTATATTTTCACACAAAATTACAAAATTTTGGGGTTTTAAAATCAGATTTAGGTACATAAAAATCAAGGGCCACAATATTTAAGTTTTAGTTACTTATTAGAGCACCTAAAGGAATGAAATTTGGGTTCCTACTACTCCTGTCCAACACTGGGAGGAATAAGATGCTTGAAAGCGAAGTTCAAACATCCAGTGCATCAACAGTGAGACCACCTGGGGTCAGTCAGTAGGAAATGTGGAGCTCTCTTATCTTACTTATCTTCATGTTAGGCATTCATCAGCTCTGTGCTCTTCCCTGAAAGTAAGGATCCACAAGCACTCTGCCAAAGGGCTGAGGGGCACTACAGTGGTCTTTCAAAATGAGAGGAATGATGCCACTCATTTTATCTAATCTGAGAAGCAGATTGCGCGTGGCTCTGCCGTAACTGGTGTGCATTCACTGGGCAATACATAAAAGGCAATGTATATTGCCAAAGAGTTTATTCTTAGGTTTAGAAAAGAAGGAGGAATTCTTTACCAATCTTCAGGTAAAGTTCTGGTTAGTGATAGTAGGCTGAAAGGCGATGTTATTCTTAGCAGTGCTGATAAGCTTCACAGATACATCACTAACTCCATTGCAACATTTATAATCCATATTTAAGTAAAATTCTTCATTAATAATATTATAATAATATAAGATTTACCCTAGACTAAAGATGACTACTGTAAGGAAGCATGTTGAATAAACATACTCCACATGAAAGCTAGAGTGGTGGAAGTTCCCCGTCTTAGAATGAAGGTAGTTTGTGCTCATAAAATGTTCGTATCTTTCCACATAAATCTGCTGATATATAATTCATAAAAATAGTAGTTATGATATTTCTAAGTTTGAGTAGCTTACCCAAGTTTTGTGCAGCAAATGAACGTGTTAAATATATTTGGATACTTCAAAGACAAAAATATTACTCATAGATCTGAGGTCTATTACCTCAGGACACATTATGTATTCTGTTTTTTGTATGTTCTCAAGTATTTCATTAAATATTAGCAGTTTTCTACACTTTTTTGTACTTTTCCCTTGACATTTTTCTTAAGGAAGATGCAACACGACAGCTTTTGCTTTCTGAGTCAAACTCTGTACTGTATTTTTAATACTAACATTTTAAAACAAAGGTTTATCGCTGGCAGACTGTGATTTGATTACAATTCTTTTATTAACATACAGCCAAGCTCTACACATGTAGTCAAGTGTACAATATGGAAAACAAACATCTGGTGAACAAAAGCTTTTTCTCTTAAAAATGTCATTAAACATATTAGGTAAGGGCTAGATTAATTTCACCATCACTATCATTATTACTGCTACTTTAAAGGCATTTTACTTCTCTTATACCTTTTTAAGAGAATAAATTATTTTGATGTGACTTTCCACAGAAGTGAAGCAGTGATTAGGAGAGCATCCCCAGTCCAGAGCATGCATAGGCACCACTGTAATCCCCCTGATGTCAAAACATGCATAACATTATCTGGTGCTTTCTTTTAAACAAAGATCAGTCTGTAATTTTTTTTTTTGCTGCAGCTGTGCATAGAGGCTGTGATACTGCAAGCAATTCTGGGTCTTTTGCTCTCCCAAGATCTTCACCAAATGGCATATTCCTCATGTGCTCCCAAGACCTGTGGAAAAAGAGGTGACATCTATGCCTGATGAGCAGAAAGTGGCAACAGAATTATAGCATGAAGATCCTCATGAAGCAGCCACATGCAGCCCTATATGCAGACAATCTTGTGTGTCCTAGAAGACTCTGAAAGAGGTTTTGTTGGCTTCTTGAGGGAGGAAGATGCTGGTAAGGGATCACCAAAATCTCAAAAAACATCTCTGGATGAAACCACTTCTTCAAGTTACTCTCAGTCACATGGCCAGTCCTGAGGACCAGGACTTGCACTAGATTGATCTCATAATGGGAGAGCGGATCCCACCCTTTGTGAATCTGAAAGGTGTTGGAGAGGAGGACGAAAAAAGTAGAGCAAGACAGGTTAAAAAATAGAGGTAGAACTGCAGCTCAGGCTTGCATGCAGGAAGCGATACTTACTTGGAGGAAACAGGAGAGTTTGGGACTTGGAGAAAACTGTTGAAAGGTGCTTCAACTTAGACTGATTCTACGATCAGAAACTACAGTGTCCCAGTCAGCCTGTTGGGTGGCATCTCTGCTGTAGAAGATGATTCCCTTCCATGTAATGATGTGCAAATAACCGCTTGAGAAGCACAAGACTGTCTACTCTCCATCTATCCATGGCTAAGAAGTGCAGAGCATGCTTGCTGTCTCCTGATCCAACTTTGAAGTTATCCTGGCATTGAGGAGAGATGGTAGCTCTGAATGGTTACTGGGAGGTACCTCTGGATGACCTCCGGAGGTACCTCCCAAACTGAAGTTCTTCTGTGGTGCAAAGGGATGTACTTGGCGATGAACGTCATGACCAGTGACATAGGCGGCAGTTGGTTTGGGAAATGTGCCTCTAACTCACTCTTTTCTTGCTACTCACCTGCAATCATTGTCCCACATGTCAGCGTGATGATCACTGAGTGAAGAACATACTGGTTTCAACTTGGGCGCTTTCCTATCATCAGTGCTATGGTCTAACAGAAGGACCTGTTTGTTGCAAGGCCAGAACTAGTGCTGTGGTTGTGAGGTCGTAAAGATCTGGTGCTTGATTTTGGTCTAACACTCTAGCACATCAGCAGGGTATTAGTGTTTTTAGCATTTACAGATACAAGAAACTCCTCTTAAATTAAGCTTATTTCATTCGAGATAAACAGAAAGATGATGTATGAATGGTGGGCATGAAAAGGCCTCAAAAAGATAGTGCTGTACTTCCTGAGCAGAGGGAGAGGTGGGAGACAGTGAGAATTTTTGCACTTTGGGTTCGTGACTTAGGCCACGTAAATGTACTGCTAGTAATCAGGGTGGCTGTGGTATATTTACTCAAGAGGAAAGAACCATCGCTTGGGCAGGGCTGCTAGTACAATCAAGAGAGAGAAATGGTTATGGTGACTATTTCTACTCACAAGGGTAAAACAAATGTTTTAAACAATAGTTTATCACTGTCTGGTACATAGTAATTCCATTCAAGTTGTAGATGGTCTGAATATAACATAATCTAGCTGTATGATAATATAAAAATAACAGATACATGATTTTTTTTTCCTTTCCAAAAAGGAGCTATTATATTTATAACTGCATAAAGCAATAGTACTTTTCTGGTTTCTTCACAATCCATTATACAAATATCCTGCTCCATTCTCATCCTTTTCTTCTGGATGGCTCAGCTTCTTTTGCAGCTGAGCATTTTGAACTATTTTTGCTTAGGGGACACTCCAAAGTGGGATTTATCCTCTGACAGGAGGGACGAGCTGCCTTCCCCAAGCACCCGTAGTTTGTGTCTTGAGTCACCTTCTGATGGAGACTGTGATGTGCCACAGAACTGCCACCAGTTACCCGCAATAGGCACCTATTTGCATCATTCTGTGATTCCTTTCTCACATCCTGGTGCTGGTGGGAACCTAAGTTTTGCTGTGAGGCAGAGTTGGTGTGTGGCTAAACTCTGTACCTGAACTCAGGAATCTATCTGCATCCCAAGCCCAGTAATATAGGAATTACCGACGTGAAGGTATTTTACCATAATTAAATGTTGTATGGATGCAGTTACACAACATTAATCCTATCCAAGGGGTAATTTTATAACGTCCAAGGGGGCTTTAGGCATCTTATAGGGATCTTAATCAAGACCGTGTTACCTATGGCATTCAAACACTGCAAAGTGACTATGTCTTCAGTTTTCAAAAGAAGATAACTACAAATTCCTGTTTTCACTGAGTGCTCTTCTGCCTGGACAGTTTACCCTTAGGGCTGTAAAACAGAATCTTCAGGTTTCTGGAAGGAGAAGCAAGCTCAGAATTATATGTAAATCAGAGTAAACAGGAATTTGATCTTGTTACTTCTGAAACCTTTATTCATCATATATTTCACTTGGGTTTAGTAGAAACTAGTGCTTCTCTGTACATTCATATTTTACATCACTCTGTCAGAAACTCTGTTTTTAATCTAAGAAGAGTTTGTCTTGTAAAGTAACCCTGCCTGTGACACTTTCACTACAGATGTTTTTATACATTTCCCTAATGTGCTGACATGAGCCGTCCCCCTGATCATTCATACAAGCAGGATCTGATTGATACTCTCACTGGAAAGGTCTGATTTGAATAAACAATAGGTTAAAAATGGAAAGAAAAAAAAAAGAAAATTCTTGAAATCTTAAGCAGCTTGCCATGTTAAGTAAACTGCATGTTGTTTTATGTGGTGTGGTAGGGCATTATAAAATGGTGCAATAGAAGCACGAAATATGTACAAGGGATTTTACCACTTAAATAATCTGTCCTGGTGAAGAAAGTTAGCTGATCTTCAAAGCTGCATTTGCTATTGCTAAAACATGTTGTGATTTCTTCCTCTTGGTGACGAGCCATGCAGAGTGTCTAAGCTGTCAATGCCATCAGCGTGTCTCAACTAACCGCAAAAGCTCTTCAGCATTTTGGAGCAAAGGGGGGAAAACATCACTCTGAAATAAATCTTTCAAGACCATATATCACAGCCAAGATCAGGAGCTACTCAACAGAAATTATGCCCTGAGACAAGAAAAATGGACAGCTTCCATACTGGTCCAATAGCACCTGACCTACCCCACCATATCTGAAATAATAGGAAAGATGTGGGAACTCATTGCAAATGCGTTGAAAGCATCTGCATAAAAAAGAAGATGCACGAAGGCATTAAGCGAGCATTTTTGGATTGAAGTAATCAAATAGTAGTTGGAAATGGGAATGAGGAGTGATGTTACACTGTTGTGATAATCTACAATGTGCCAAATGTGCCAGTATGTAGCATAAGGTTGCTTTACTGAGGGTGGAGCCAGTTTCATTTAAAGAAGATTTAAATTTGGGGTCAGGCAGGTCTTTTATCCCCCTTCCTCCACCTCTATAACTACCAAGAAAATCAATCTTTTCTTTGATTAAATTATTCCCTTCATATTAAGATTTTATCTGTAGAATTTCATTCTCTTTGCCAGTTTTGGATCAGCATTGATATTTCAAAGTAAAATAATATGCAGGATAATTAATTTATTAATTAACTAAATCTCTAATTAATTCAGGATTTCTCAGCTTTTGAATCACTAAAACAATAGAAAAAAAGAAGATAAATGCTTTCCTATTAACTTAGTTAAAAGGCTCACTTTTCATATGTAAAACAAAAGTGCTTTTATGTTAGCAAGTCTGTTATCTTGTCAATTAATGAGGGATTTACATGCCTAATATTCCTTTCTGCTCACAAAAGAATAGATCATATGAAAAATGTGATTTGGAATGAGTAATAATTGATTAGTTCAACGTAGGCTTTAGCTCAGCTTCCTAGGAAATAAGGCTTGTATCATCATGATGTCTCTTGTGTTTCTTCATCAGTCCTTCAGCCCATTATGAACATTTTTCAAGATGATAGTCACAACTCCAACCAAATCTGGTAAAAGTATTGACCTCTAAAAGATTTTCCTCAAGTTTCAGGAAAACAAGAGTGCTTCTTTTAACAACAGGGCTGAAACTGCTGTTCTCCATTGAAGAGAAGGCCACGGGATATGGCTGTGGATAACTAAACAGGGTAGAGCCTAAAGAAACCAAATTAATGTAGTTGCTGACTCACTGAACAGCTTGTCTGCTAGAAGCCACTAGGAGAAAAGGGGATGAGGGAAGGCTGAAAATATGGATTAACTCTTCTTCAGCTGATTTGAGCAGTTGCGTGCCTTTCACCACGTGCTGCTGCTTCGTGTTCCTCAGACTGGTCCCAGGTGCAAACAGGGAACTGACATGTGGCCTATAGGATGCACCAGGAACAGAGGTGCTTCAGTGACTTCTATGGAGCTTCAGCACCTTTTGTTGGTGGGTAAGTACTGGTCTGCCTTTTTTTGCCTTTCAATTATTTTCAGTATTAGTCTTTTACAAGAAGAGAGTGAACATGGCCTAGTTAACCACAAACAGTGCAGCTGAATTTCCTGCATTTGGGGAAATTAAAGATCAGACTGTTCCCCCATGCTGGATAAATATTGAAGAAATGATATCAGGATGGATGTATCTTTGGTCTAACACAGTGTGGATGCTCTTCAGATTTTGTGGTTTGGACACAGAGTACTAATTGTGGGACCTATCCCCGTTGCTGCATCTGGGTGACAACTTCAGATTATATGAGAGATTTGAGGGCTTTTTTGATAACTCATCACAGCGTTGACAGCCCAGTTGCAACTGGGAATGCTGGTGTTCTCCATGCATCAAGATACCAAACCATCAGAAGGAAACAGTGCAGCTTTCATTGACGCTCTTTAAAATAAAATGGCATGGTATATCTGAAAGCTTGAACCTGGTGATTTAAGCAATCACCGAATGCCACACTATGAGGGTGCATGTGAAGTAGCTGTCCTGACAGTTAGAAAAGAGTAAATAGAAAGGTATTCTGTATTTATGGTAGCAGTCTTTGGTAATGGTTATCATTGCTTGAACAGTGCGTATGAGAGCAGCTGAAAACACTAGACTGAACAGTAGATTACTTTTCATTTTAATGCGTTTATGCCTCTTCACTTTTCTATCTGCAAGCAGGCTTTTGATTCCAGGGAATCACTGGGGATGAGTCTTCTGCATCTAGCTGGAAAGACTTGCACTTCTAAGCATATATATATATAAGCACTTGCATACTTACAAGTCTGAAAGGCTTCTACTTCTACAAGAATAAAAATATTAGTCATTTACCATTTATAGTCTCCATTCTAAAAAGTTTCAGTCATCCAGCTAAAATGATGAGAGCATCCCCTAGCCCAGGTTTCATCCTAGTTAAATTAGCCTAATTATGTTAGCAGTAGGAAATTCTTAAGCATACTACGTAAGTGGGTTATTGGGCTAGTCAGGTAGAGAAAAACCTTCTGTTTCTTTGGCAAATAGACATTAAAAAATACAACTACTTTTGTCTTTTCTTTCTCTCATACATAGATTTCTGTGCAAATAACATATAATAGTTATAATATATAGAGAGCTGTGTTATTCATTATCATATTAGGCAATCAAATAAAGGTTAAATAAAATCTAAAAGCATTTTTTTAACTCTTGAATGTGAAGCTGTACAAAGAATGTTAATACCTGTTGGACATGGTTTTATCCAATGCAATGTAACTCTAAATGTGATGAAAGCCCACTTTGTGAGATCTTTCTCTGAAAAGTATTGCTGGACGGCAGGGAATGGAGCAAGCAGATGTGTTTGTGAGGCCTCACTGTAAGGATGAACTCACTGGTGTGGAGACGATCACAAATAAGCGAAAGGACAAGACAAACAAGACTAGTAATATTTGGAGAGGAAAATAATCATAAGCTGAAGGGTTGAATATCAACTAAACCTTCATGGAAAAGCAAATGAGAATTACATGGTGTTTTAGGAATGAGATCCTGTATAGTAGCATTATTTAAAGATAAAGAGGTACAGCTTTTTTTTTTTAGTTTAAGGTATTAGACCAATCATGAGACTATATCCCAAAGCAATGCCTAGATGGTCAGATTTTCCCTCTCACATACATACACGTATGTACAAACACACATGCACACACACTCACATGAACGATGGTGATATTAAGGATGAATGTGACAAACTAAAATGCATTAATAGAAATTGTTGGTACATGATAGACAATTACATCCACATAGAAAGTATTCTAAACATTGCAATATTATGCAATTACTTAATCTATATCCTATATACTGAAACTAAGGTCTAGATAAAACTTTTCAGTTAATTCAGTAAATCTGGAGCAGACATGAGGAACCAGAACACTAATGAACTTTTGGACATTAATCAGGATACACTTCATGCTTTACTCTAATAGAGACAGAAATTAATTTTCAAATGGACAGGCTTCATCTGATTTAGAAACCCCAGTTTGTAAAATATCAGACAATCCAAGAAACTTTCCTCCTAGAATTGAAAACGTTTTTCAGAAAGTTTAGTCTGGCTAAATTTGCACTTCTCAAGCAACATCAAGATATTACTACAGTTCAATTTCCATAGGTTTTTGATACCAGAGACTCACAATTTCATACTTGTACTTTGAAGAAAAACCCTCAAAAACATTCATGTTGTTAACAGGCTGTGGAAAACTGATGAATCCATTACCACTGTGCTTTGTATCCCTGGAAGAAAGAAGGAAGGAAGTCCTGTAAAGACTTTGTCTTGCATTTTTTTCATGGTTCTTTTCTTCTGTCAAAGAGTCATACTGTTGGTACTATAGTTACAAACTCCACTTGGATTACAGTCATTGTCCAAAACCATTTCTTTTTTTTAATAGAAACACTCTGAAAAATTGCCATAAACTAAAAAGGGAAGGAAAGGCATTTTCATTGTAGTTTTGTGATTGTCTGCTGCAGAAAATGTAGGATTTACTGGGACTGAAGTAAAGATATGAGCTATGTCAAGAAGTCATGAACAATTATAAGAAAATGTAGTTTCATCTAATATTCATTCCTGGAGATCTAGAAAGAACTGTGTTGATCTAACTTCCCAAATGAAAGTCTAAAGAGAGAACTGAAATCTCAAAGAACTGGTTTCTCATTTCTAACAAAGGTGAGCATTTGCAGCTCATGTACTCTTTTCAATGCCCCACAAGCCCTTCTCTCCTAATTCAAATCCCTTCCCCAAACTACTTTTTTCTGGTGGACCTTCATTCTTAAATACTTGTTCCTGCTTTAAAAAAACCCAAATGTTACAATTATGAAAGCGAGCATTTATTTGCCCTCTTCCAGAAATTTTGGAAGCCCCCGTGCTTCATCTAGTTACAGAAACTCAATGAGAAACATATAAGCTAACGGAAATTCAGTTGCCTTGAAGTATTAGCCGGTCCTGATTAAGTGCTCATAATAGTAGCTGCCTTCTGAGTATTTTTTGTATCTCCAGCTTCCTCACCCCAGTGACCCGTGCATGCTTTTTCTTCTGGAAATCATCCCATCTGGGTCTAACAGCACAGCATTGGAAAGTGCATAAATACAGCAACAGCATGCATCAGTCTGAGAATCTTTCCCTTGTAAATGTTAACACACACTCAACAATCAGACAGGAGACTGGTCACAAGAGCACCATTTCTCCCACAGTTCAGAGGCTTTCCAGCCTGCACCCTACTCTAACACTGCACTCACCCTTCATGTAAGGAACAGCCCACTCACGGGGCTCTGAGCAACCTGATCTGGTTGGAGATGTCCCTGCTTCTTGCAGGGAGGTTGGACTAGATGACCTTTAAAAGTCCCTTCTAACTCTAACTATTCTATGATAAGCTGCACAGTAAGGGCTCTGCCCCAATTCACACTAGTAAATGCACTGAATTGCCAGGGCAGATTTGATGGAGAGGCGCTGGGGCTGGTCAGGCTCACCTCAGGCTTCAGAGGGGAATGAGGGTGAAGACCATGCTGCCCTCCCTTTGGCGTGTCCTCACCTTCCCTGCAGCACTGATAAGAAACAGATAAATGGAGAACCTGAGCTGGGAGAAGACACACCAGAAAACTTTAGGAAATTTTAAAACAACTGAAAACAAAGTTTTACAATGCAAAGTAATAGAAAAAGTTAAACATAAGTGCTGCCATCTGCACTGCTTATAGCATAAAGTACAAGATGTACGTCTGGGGCTGCCAAGGGTTCAGCAGATACATCCTCCTCTAAAAGCCCTGAAATGCAGCACTGACGGTGGGGCTGAGACAGCCTTTGACAAACAGAGCTGTGTTCAAAACTCAGAAATGGAACCTCATGTGTTTTGGATGGACATGTTTGTCAAAATACTGTTTTATCGTAGCAGCAGCGGAGGCTGAGGCTGTTGCTTAAACCCCCCTCAAAACCCTGAAGGGTGAAATATATATGCTTGCTCAGAAAAGAGCGCAAGTCACAACTGAATAGACTGCCTTTTCCACATCGTTAATATTTATAGTTACACCTGGTAACACAACTCACCACCAAAGCAACCACTCACCAGACTTCATTAATATTCACAGCAGCGAGCCAAGCAACCCAGCTCGTAACTGGTGCCTGTTCCCAATCCTTCAGTAACATTTACAGCTCTATAGGTGGTTTAGCTAACTTATGTAAGTTCACAGTGGCAAATCATGATACTGAGGTTAACTTACACTGCGACCTTTCAGCCTAGAGTAGGACCTTAAAATAAAAGCTCAGATATGAATTGATATTACTATCTTCAATACCTTCCATTCTCATAGTATTTAGCCTGTTCAGCTAAATATTCAGCTTGTATTGAATAGAGATTTTTCATTTGCAGCAGAAAAACTCTTTGTAAAGTAAAATTGAAGAAAAGTTGTGTCCGTGGCCTACTATGGTAGCAAGATTTTTTCCAGAAATTGTCAGCATTTTCATTATGAGTCCAGGCATACTTAGGAGATGCTGCAGACCAGATTGTGTTGATATAATAAAGTAATAAATTACTCTTATGGTTAATTAATATATGATACAAGCTTCAGTGACCTACTAGAGGTCATCCCATGTATCTTTATTTAACAGTTAGATATTTAGTCTAAACGAGTTCCCAGAGTCCCTCCATACTCAGTGGGGATAACCCAGCACCTCCAGAGGATGATTCATGCCCTCTATCCAAACACTGTTTATTTCCTGTGTCAAAAATTAAGGAGTCCATTTCCTAACTGTGTGAGGGAGCTGTTAGAATGGCTGTTAGGGATCTGAGATGCAGATTTCAGGACAGCCATGTTTCATGGGAAGGCAAAGTGGGTTTCCTTATCTACTATGTATTTGTCCATATGTATTTCTGGTCTTCTACAAGTGGTTCAAAATTGTACTACGTGTAGACCAGTGTGGTAATAAGCAGATGTCTTCATAATTGTTTCAGAATAACAAAGTGAGTAACGGAGCTCTAGTTCATATTCACAACCTCTACATTGCATCTAAGAAAATGTTCTTCAGTCTGCGCATTGCCAGACTTTGGTCATGATCCTCAACAATTTCACATAATTTCAAAATATTTTTCAAACCCTGAAAATATGTAATTTGGTGTAAAAGATTCCTGTTCCCCATCTCTTAATATTTTGAAAGATATAGACAGAAACCCCAAAAAACTTTGTTTAGTTTCAAGATGCTTTAAAACAAGCCATGGAGCACAAAAGAAACCTAGCAGAAAAAACATCATGCTGGTGCAGTCTCTCTTGCTCTAAGCATCAGATTTTAGTTATGCACCTTAATATCACCAATGTCTTTTCAGTTTTCAGGAGTCGAAAGAGACATCTCCTCTTCATATCATTTAGAAAATAAAATTCCAGTTTGGCTCCAGTGTAGTACTGTGCCAGCTGTTTCTTCAGTTGAGCAATTTCATCCATCTTATTTTGCGAGGTGCAACCAAATAGGAGTTAAGCTTTCAACTTTTAGCTATTAATTCCCTGCACAAAACCTTTATCATGTTATTGATTGCCCTGGAGTATGTGTAAAGCTGCAGCAGTGAAGCATTTCAGAATCAGTTCAAGTGTCCAAATTTCCATATCCTAACACAGAGGTCTGCAGCCTCTTTAGGGTGGTCTGGCTGAACAGACCTGCTCTTCCAAATCAGAGCTAAAGTGTGCTGGCATGAGCTCAGCAGGGGTTGGAGATGCTGTTAAAGGGGCAAAATGCAGCTGATAGACCAGTGATGCCCCTTTCCTTGCAGGGAGAGGGAGATTTGCAGCACAGCTGGTCCTTGCTGCCATCTCTCAGCCATGCCCACTCCCAAAATCTGCCCAAGTATTCTCTGTGGTGTGTGATATAAGTTTCCAAATCCTGCAGTAGCATAATGATGTTTAAGCTACCAGGCACTTTATGGTGCTGATATATTAGTACGCATGAAATTAGCTAATGATGCAGAATCTACTAGTGTTCATTTTTATACCCTTTTGCTTTCAGACTGATAATGTAGCAGAATCCACTCCCACCCACCCTTCTCATTGAGTTTAGAAAGCAATTTCCTTTACTAAAAAGAGAAATTTGGGGCACTAGCTAACCTTATAGTAGAACAAGTATTGTTCCAAGTTCCTCATACTTAACCAGGGAAACAGAAGGATTGAGATAGGGAAAACAGACAAATAACTCTGGAGATTCAAATGCGATGAGGTTTCTCAGCTCAGGGCTGCTCTCTACTCACTTGGCTAGAGGGGTTCAGTAGAGCCTGACCTACAGCTCTGTGTAGTGGGAGTGCTACAGCATCCTGCCGAGCTGCTAGTGCATCCCTGCCCCAGCCTTAGGTACAGAGACATGTGCAAAACACGTGTGTAAACCTCAAGCAAATGTTGAGAATTATGTGTCTTTGTTCACCAAATGAACATTTACATTAGAAGAAGCTCTAACCATCAGCTGAGGCAAATTTAATCTCTCTTTGAGGTGCCTTTTGGCCCAAGAGTCAGTTCCAAACTCTGTTTTGTTTGGTTTGTCATTTCTCTTTCATACGGGGGAGAACCTTGAAGGGTGATGGAGCATATTCTGAAGGTGGAGTAAAGGTGGGGAGAAAAGAGCTTTTTCCTCAAATAATTGCTGAAGACTCTCCCAAGGCAACTACATCAGCTACAAGTATCAATGAAATTAAGAAATATGTAGGAGGAGTAGAGGAGAACAGTTAACGTTTCTGGTTACACCTGCTAAATGGATTTGGCCATAGGCAGCAGACAGTACCCGCAAGTCCTTCTCCTCAGGGCTGCTCTCAATCCATTCTCTGCCCAGCCTGTATTTGTGCCCGGGACTGCCGTGACCCATGTGCAGGACCTTGCACTTGGCCTTGTTGAACTTCATGAGGTTGGCATGGGCCCACCTCTCCAGCCTGTCAATGTCCCTCTGGATGGCATCCCTCCCTTCCAGTGTGTCGACGGCACCACACAGCTTGATGTTGTTGACGAACTTGCTGAGGGTGCACTCTGTCCCACTGTCCGTGTCACTGACAAGGATGTTCAACAAAGATGTTAAATGGGAAGAATTATTTTTCAATCTAAAAGCAAAAGTTGCACAATGGAAAATCCATCCCTTGACATCACAAGAGGAAGGCTCTTGGATTTAATGATTAATTCAAACTCTTCTGAGTTCTGGGGGAATTGCATCCATTAAATGAGGCATCAGGCACATCCATGCCATCTTGTGCACTTAGGTCGCATCTCACATCACCACAGCTAATCAGCCTGCACTGTGGTCTCTTTCTTGCACTGTCCCAGCTGGGTCTGAGGTGAAGAGTCAGGAGTGGGAGGAAAGTCTTGGTGCTGTGCTGCAGCTGTGGACTGAGACTCTGAATGGGAGGTTCATGCTCCAAAACCCCCTCTTGGATGGCTTGATCCTCCGTTTGAACTGAGCATTGCATTGCCTCTGTCCATCATGCAGCATTACATGCATGGGGGAGGTCGCAACAGGAGAGCAGAGGTTTGAGGACTGTGTAACTGGCTTATTGGCTCTGCTGACAGGAGCATCACATGCCCAGTGAGACCAGGATTTCACCCACAGTTACTCTGGTTTGCCTTGCACCTCAGAGTGTAAATACGTGGCAGATGTAAGACTTTGCAAACAACCCATCAGAAAGTAAAGTAAGTGTGTGTGGGGGTTTGGGACTGGAGATGAGAGGGACTGTAAGCATATCATCAATTAGAACAGTGCAGGAGTGGATCAGCATGTCGCCAACCGTTGTGGCCAGAGGAAAATCGGCCAACTTGTCAGGGCTTGGAGTCCTCCTCCTACTCCAAGTGCTGTGAGCACATAGCACAAAGCTTGGGAAGGGGAGAGGGAGACCGCTCATAATAAATCATAAGTATTTAATGAGCTAGAGAGGTTTTCTTGAAGGATGATTTATCCTCTGTCACCTCTCCTGTTTACTTCCAAATGATATCTTAATTGCTTTTCTCCTACTTGTCCCTCAATTAAAGCATCTCTTCACTTTTGCCTTCATTTTCAGCGCATCACTTAATTTTCCTTATTTACTTTTTAATTAATGATCTGGCACTTTTTGCCTTCTCTAAGCTCATTGCATTGGGAACTCTGTCCTTCATTACTGTTTCTTGGGAGTAGGAAGATGAAATTTGTTTGCTCCAGACAAAATTAATTTGACTCTTTGCTTTGTTTCCTCTCTTCTAATGAAGCCAATGTAGCTTAAATCATTGACTGCATAAAATGATTTTATGGGATCGGATACCCTCTTCTTCTGTCATTTTTGGCAATGCAAATACATTAAATTGAGTTCTTTTCTGCTAACAGTATTTTTCTGCAGGATAAATCAATACCTGCAATAATAATTTGTGGGATTTAAACAATAGTAGTATTTTCTACAGTTTTTCACAGATCTTTTTCCAGTCCCTTTTCTGCAAATGTCCCCTTGGCTATGTGCAGCAGATGTACATATAACTCTTGAATAGCAAAGTGAGATAAACATGTAATATATATGCTTACTGAAAAACTATCAGTATAGAAAAAAAGGCAATGCACTCATTAGCATGGTTTTTAAGTAGATGCAATTTATTCACTTCCTCATAGGTCTGAATCATTTATTTGCTGTGATTTTTTCAAGTAGCACTCTATTTCTAGCTGTTAGCCATATCATCAGTTTGTGAGTAGGTGAAGGTGAATGTGATGCCTACTGCCTATTTTCCAACTACGCTTAAAATATCACACAGAGAAGACTACATTTTGGGTTTCTCAAGGGCAGAGCGTGGCCCACCACCGTAAGCAGATTCCCTCAGGGCAACTCCCCCTTGGTTATTCCGTACTACAAACCCACCCTATCCCAAGTCTTTCTGCACCACTAAGTGGGACTGCTTCTCATTACCTCAAGAGCGAGGAATGCTTTTCAGTGGCTTGGAGCATGCTCTTGTGCACTACCTAACCATTTTGCCGTGTGGAGAAGCACACAGCTAATCAGTCTCCAGGGCCATTACATTCTTCAGGCGACAGCTGATCACCGCACAGAAGTGGACAACAGCCTCCTGGGAGACCAGGTGAATAATTAAGACTGTGCTCATATCTTGATGTTGACAGCCAACAGCTTATTCAGTAGATGCTGATACTACTGAAATTCAAGACCATACACAGATCAAAGAAGAGTGAATGGGAAGACTTGAATTCTATGTAAATTAAATAAATTTTCTATACTCTCTCATTTGAAGATGTCCCTGCTCCTTGCCAGGGGGGTTGGTCTAGATGACTTTTGAAGGTCTCTTCCAACCCAAACCATTCTATGATTCTACTCAAAGCTGTCCTCAGCATCTCACGAGACATAATACATCCCATATGAATGATTTATCCTTAGTGCAAACCAACAGTTTTGAACTGATGAAGGCAGAGGCAGCTACATGATGCAAATTGTTATCTTTTAAGTTTTAATTCTTTGGTGTATTTACCAATTGACAGCTAAGCAAGTATAGTCCTTGAAGCATATTTTACACATTGGTTTTACCAGTTGCTTAATACCTCTCAACGTCTGCAAGATATATTTGTGTGATTACTAAGGTATATGCTTGTGGTATAATTTAATTTGACATTAATGAAACAGTGCAAAAAATAAAGTGCTAATAGCTTTATGAATATTCATGATAAAGTCATGTAGCTACTACTGGTAACTTATTATTCTCTTTTGTGAGTGCTTTAATGACTTACTGCTTTATTCATGCAAACAATTGCAACTCCTGGGTATTTCACAAATATTAGCATGCATATCTCCCTGTGCTCCAGAATTGTAATTAGAGTCATGCTCCACTCTGGATTTGCCTTTAAAAAAGACATCTATTTGAAGAGCAAAAACATACGACTGGGACAAGTCATTGAAATGCCTTACCTAAAATACTTTAAATATTAAGCAGTGACTACTGTACAAGCAGCATGTGAGCTAAAACAGGGTGAACCACTTGAAATCATGCCCAGTTCACAAAAAAAAATCACAAGGAGGAACACAACAATTCGTCAGATTATTTATTGAAAAGAAAAAAATTAATCAATGTGTATTCTGGCGAGTACGCAAGAAGGCGTACTACGTTCCCAAGGCGAGTACCGCCTGGGAACTGGTTTAACTACTGTGAATGTGCCAGATCCACGTTCTAGAATCCTGTTGCATCTTCAAGTCCGGTCATAGTGATTAAAGTCAGACCAACACCACTTATGATTTTCACATCTATTGCGGTATGATGCTGGTACCATAGAAGTATTTCTGAGAGGTGGAATAAAGATATTCACTAAGCTGATCTCCAGATTTAATGTATGTCTTAGAACATCTGCTAGTACTGGTGATTTTCAGAGTTCAAGATTATAAATTTGTTTCACTGTAATAAAAATAATCTCTGCTCGGATATGTTGAATTCAGAAATAATTGATCACAAAACTGCATTCTTTCCAGAAAGAGCCATTTAGAAAATTCAATCCATTTAATAGAACTTGTCAATGATGTGCACTGACAAAAAGAAAAAAATAGGGAAGTTTTTAAACAAGATTTCCAGTTAAAGTGCTGATTTCTCATCCAAAGCTATAACTTTGGTAAGTACAATGAAACTCTCTCAGTGGATGGATAGCCTATATGGCCTTTCTCAGAGAATAAGAATGCCCAAAATGCAACATTAGTTACCATATTTTTAAAAAGCCATATAAATCCCCAGCTGCAGAATCCTGTGAATTATCCTGTTCTGCAACTTAATGCAGTTCTTTAGCTCTGTTCTCTATGTTTAATAGTGAACTATGATTTCTGAGTCAGTCTCCTATTGTGGTACATGAGAAGAAACTGTTGGATCATTGCATTGCTCCAGAGCAGATAAAATTGCTGTGGCTTATGGAAAACAGCATACCATTCATCTGATAAAACAGTCAGCTGACCAACTGGGAAAATAAATAAAAAAGAACGAAGTACATAAAGTATTGATACTATTGTTCTTTACTTTTACTAAAAGAGAAGTAAAGGCATCAATGAAACTCGAGAATGTGGAAGGAATTGTACAGACATCAAGTAAAAAAAAGGTCTTTGCCCAAAAATTCTAGTAATCTTGGTCTCATTCTCCAATGCCATCTCCCAAAACGGAGTATAAACCCCATCCCCTTCTGTACACCCATCTCAATGAAGCAGTCAGTCTTATAACCTCAGGCCATCGTATGTCCTCCAGCTGTACTCCACCATCCCACACTCAGGGCCCCAGAACTGTCCTTGTGGACACCTAAAGCAAGCACATGTGTCTGTACTCTGCTTCCAAGGGCTTGACCCCATGTCCTAAACTGGAAACACAGGTCCCAGCATTGGCAAGATCCCTGCAGTGGATGTTGTGTTGGGACAAGTGTCCCTTCCATGACATAAGTCCTGCAGGACTCAAATCCTGCACAGAAGGATTTAGGAAGCATCAGTAGCTGCCTGTGTGGAAGCCAGTGAACTGCCTCCACCACAACCATCACATAACCTTTTTGAGATGTTCTGTGCTCTCCAGCAGTAGAATTACCACAGCTTGGGATCTGCTGCTGCTGACAGAGACAGCGCCATGGGCTTACACAAAGAATTCCCTCCTTCCCGTGGCTTTGTAAAATGAAAAGGAAGTTTTGTCCACTGTGAAAACAAAGGAAGTCAGCAAGAAGGCAGAAGTACTGTTTGAACAGAAGAACCTGGCAGTTTCATGAATAAATTTGTTGAAGATCTGGAAGTAGGTTTACAGCACAGACTTGCAAATTTCCTTCAGTTTTCATTGGACCACCCCAGTCCCAGCCACTAACAGTGGTACAGGTCTTTTAGGGACTAACATCAGAGGATCTCATGATACATTATTTAAAGCAAAATATGACAAATATTTCCAAACTTGTCCTTGTCTGTTCTATGAGCATAAAAAGAACGAATTCAGCCTGAATCTCCCTCTCAAGATGAGACACATAGCTTGAGAGGCAAATCCTCATTGGTAAAAAATCCTGGATGTGCCCTAAAATGCCTAGCCATTACATGAACTAGTGTCCTTGTGTGAAGAAATTTTATTTAGACCTAATTTGGGTTCATCCTTCCAGCAGAGAGAGAAGACCTGCAGTGATAGGAACAATAATTGCACTTCAGAAAACCACTGGCAAGAAATTAAGTTGGCCCTAGGAAGGTTTTAGGAATCAAAACAAGAAACTAGACTGTGTGTGGACTCAGCATGTGTAGCAAATACAGAAACCCTCACAACTGAAAACTGTTCCCTGAAGTGGTCCTTCTCCTTGGACTCCTTGACTCACTGTTTGTTAGCTGGGCAATTTAGAGCTACTTTCAAGAAGTGTCAGCAGTAGGTGAGAAAATGTTATCTGCCTTGTAGCTTGTTTCTTTTTGAAGGAGAAAAGATTGCCATGGCAGAATAGGGAGGAAGCGTGACAAAGCACCAGTTGGGACAGAAATCCTGCCAGAACCAGCCTCTGTAGAGTTGGGGAGACTGGGGATGTAGCTGGAGATTCCTCTGGTTGTGTCTGTGGCAGGAAAAGGAGTGGAGATCAGCTAAGGTTTTATTACTAAACTTTTTATTACTCAGGTATCCAGAGCCAAGGAGCCTGGCAAAAGCTTTCTTCATTTTTGGTCTGAGTCTATCCTGATAAGAACAGGGTAACATAAGCATCCGCACAGCACAGCAACTTCTGCCAGCTGGTTCAGGCCAGAAACTCTTACCCATAATGATTTTCCTGTTTCTCCTTTTACTGCCTGCAAGGAGATCTCCCACCAGCTTTGGGAGATCTCGCTGGGTCGCTGGGGAGCTGCTCTTCCACGGGGCAGCATGGTCTCAGAGTCTCATTCCCCAGAGTTATTAGCCACACAGCTCCTAGGACTGTGGTTGCCATTGGATGGCTGGTGACCAGTTTTCTGGGCCACTGGAGAGGTTTGTGTTTATGACAATACAAACAGTAAATACTGAACCAAGTCTTCTTTCCGAGACTGGTGGCTAGAGGAGTTTTGCCCCTTTCCTCACAACCCTCTAGGATGACAGGAAGCTTCGGCTGATCTCTCCAGATATCCTGCTCAGGGGAGCTCTGGGAGAGGTACCCAGGAGTGTGGTGCAATTTCCACCTTGGAAAAGCACCGACTGTGCGCATGTGGAGATCTGCACCCGTGATATGGAGGCTACTGTTACACTCCATAATAGTGCCATCTTAGTGGTCTAGGTGATGGTAGGTGAGCATGAAGCATCCTAGGAGACTCTAGTCCCTTTCTATCAGTGTTCTGCGTGGGGGCTTCAACTAACTTTGATCCTGGGGGCCCTGACGACACAGGAAGAAGACTTATATGGCTGACCTGTATGCTCTTGTTTACAAGCAGCAGCATATCTTCACTATGTGCTTTCCATTGCACTTGGATGTCTTCACATCCCTTTTTAAGGATACACAGAGTCTTCGGTCTTTCTGTAATTTCTATACTCTGTGTGGTATATGCTGTTCCGGAATGAAGATGTATTCAGTAAACATTGGCATAACGAAACCTTTGTTGTTCACTGTCCACTAGGGAAGAAGAAGTAGCGCTTGGAGGATTGCAGACAATTTATCTCAGAGAGCTTTTTAAAAGCATTTTTTCTTATACTATGAAAACTGTTTTTACGAGGGGGGAGGTCAGAGAAGACTCTTGCCATACACTGCAAGCTGAGAACTTTGCTTACTCATTCTGGAGGCGATATTACTAAATTGAGGCAAAAATGTTTTGGTTTTCATCTTTTTAAAGGCAATTTTTTGCACTTCTGTCATCAAAACATTATGGTGCCAGGCGAGATAACACCTTGAAAGAAAAGCTGTTACTGAGCTGCTTGACAAAGAAAGTGGGAAAGCCAAGATGCTGGGAAAGGATTTAAATTTTAATTTTGTGAGCTCATAATGAAACACAGATGATACGAGTGTTTGGAAAATGAATGCGGGTTTCTGAGCTGAAATTCTCACGTTTTAGTTTTATAATTTAAATGGCCCAGATTTTAGATTAGTGAAACCTCTTTCAATACTTCAGTGCTAGAATGTACCCATGTGATAAAATTGATTAAACTAATCTTTACAAACAAACAAAAACAGGTAGTGGCTCTAATTTATGTCAATTCACATTTGCACAACTCTATCATCTTGAGTGGATCATTTACTTCAGCTGTCTGAAGAGAGAACCAGGTCTTTGAATTTACTCTAAATGTATAAATTTGATCAACTAGTCCCATTAATAGCAAATTGAATTGAGACTATGTGTGTTACAGCTGTATTTGAGAAGGAGAATTAAAAAGAAATTCCTCAAAAAAAAAAAAAAGGAGCTCAAATAACTCTGAGTGCTTTCTTCAAAGAATAATTTTAAGGGTTTCTGGAGAGATTTTGTTGGGTATTATATCTCTGTTCTCATTATGATGCCCTAAATAGCATGACTGCAGTATTGTGCCATAAAGTGCTGTAGTTCATTAACAGGCAGAGGACTAGGAAGGCTTCTTTCATTCACTTTAATGTAAAAGGCTTAAAGCAAAAGTGTTTAAGTAGTTTGAAAGACAGAAGTATGCCATATTGCAAAATGTTGAACACATTTCTCAACACCTAAATAGTTGTGAAACCTTTAATAATATGGACATTTTCACAGTGACAAGCACTGATGTGATAATACATGAGTAACTCACCCATTTTTAGTGGCACATTTACAGGCCTTGTGCTATGAACAAGCAGATGGGAAGAGTTTTAAAAGGTAGTTGGTTAAATCCAACTGGAGCAATAAGAAGATTCAATTTAGCTGTGAGCTCTGCAGTCATAATGTCTTGCATCAGCCATCCAGTGGGTCATTGTGCATGGTCTTCTCTAGACTAGAGTGGTGCCTACTGCTAATTTTTTGCTAGGCGATATTTAAGGAAAGTGCATGGTACTTCAGGGCTGTGACTTCTCTCGGAAGCTGAAGGCCAGGTCCTATATAACTGAATCTAGGAGAGTTTAAGTTCCATGTTGTATCTAGTCCTTTGTCAAGAATAATTTTCTAGAATAATTTTAATTGTTGCAACCTATTACCTGTGAGACTTTCCCAGAGGCAATTTGTTTTATACAGGTTTGGGGTTTTGTTAATCTACAGAAGACCTTCGTTGCACAGATCTTATTTAGAGAAGTCAGTGTCTGCAGAGAGGTATTTATTTTTAGTTTATATTAAGTATGCTATTTTGGTATAATACACTCACAAACATAATGGCCTCTCTAATATAAGCCATGAAAGTCTTCTAAAAATGTAGAAAGTGTATTATACACTGGGACACAGTAGAAATCTCTTTGCTTCATTCATAATACCACATATTACTGTGTTGAGTAATGACTATTTAAAATTATTTTCTTACTTTATTACTAATAAGGAATACTTTAATACTTGATTTTAAAAGCAATGACACTTACGATACGAAGTGGAAAACCCTTTTGGATGAAGGAGTGCATCTTGTCCCGAGAGAGAAATGCCAGGAGTTTACAGTAGTGTGTTGGTCTGTTCCAGAAAAAGTGTACATGTTGAGCACAAGGCTGCACAGTAACAAGAGCAAGATAAAACCTGCATCACTATGACAAGCTATCCATAAATTCAATTTCTAGACTTACTCTGAAGGACTTACTGAAAACACTTCCACAAAGATTATTTAACAGGTCTGGAGGCACAGACCCATACTGAGATGCCACCAAGCATGGACCGTTCCCAGGGAAGCCAGTGATATTTTGGCAAGAGGCTGCCCAGGGCAGGGCAATGAGATGACCACTCTGGGGCTCAAATGAAGCAATCCTATGGGAAGCCCAGGGGGTAGGAGTGGAAAGTGCAGGAGGAAAACATCTCAGGGCAGCAGCTTCTTGCTGCAGATGGGGCCTTCAGTGACCCCGGCTGCAGAAAGAAACGCAGGATTAAGTCTCCACGGGGATGTGGAGTGATTTACAGAGCTTCATACATTCACATGAGGAGGATAACAACAAGAGATATATTGTTCTTTCATGCCTGAAGATTTTCTTCCTGTGAAATAAACTTACGTGCAGACAGCACTTCTCTTTTCCCTAATGATCCCTACGTCTTAGACCTTGTCTTCAAAGCATGACATCATCTCTGCAAAATTTTAAGACGAGAATAGCAGAGGTAGATGAGAGTCTCAATAAACTATGACATGATATTGTACAGAGATACCTGCAGGTTTCTGTTCTGCATCAGGGTGCAGGGCTGGTGACACAGGATTATTTCTGGATTTTAGTTAAGAAAGGCACAGCTACAGACACAGTAATAAAATGGCTGTTTTAATTAAGTAGAATAAAAAGAGGAATATAGATAGTGAGCGAACCTTATGTCCCTTCAGATGCTGGGAATTGCACTTTTGTGCAGCATTGGACAGACCCTGCCTGCATTTTCCCATGGCACACTGCACAGATCTCATCCATGAAGACGTTCCTCCTCCCTCCCATACAGAGGTTCCTTTTATCGGTTGTTACAAACAAAACCATATGCCTTCTCCTGACAGGTGGCTTTCATAAGACAGTGTGCAGCACAGGCTAGCATGGGATGTTCCAGCATGCTCCCTTACAGCCATTACTCATGCTAACTAACATAGGGGCTCCCCAAGTACAAGGCCCAGTGGAGCAGATATGGCTTGCCCAAGATCGCGAGCTCCTTGAGTACAATGTCTTCCACAGGGCTTCTAATGCAGTATCACAACATCTACTACAACAGTTCTTAAACAGGAGGGAAAAAATAGCTAACTTTTTAATGTAATTAAAAATTATTTGGACATATGTCATAGAAAAAAAATCTTTTAGCTCAGTAACTATATCACACAAGTTCTTCAAAGGGATAGTTAAGAGGCATCTTAATGTTTCAGCGCTTAAGCCGACAGCGTGGTGAGCGGTCAGAGCTCATGGAAGGATGTGGTGGTCCTGCATCACTTGCATTTTTTTGTAGACTGGATAACTTCATGAACCAAATCATAATCTAACTAAACATCCTATGACTTCTCTGATCATTCATCAATCTGTGCTCAACTTCAACAACAAGATAATTGTGGAATTTACCCAAAGAAATTTTCCATTGAATGCTAGGTTAGTAACCTGAATAAGTCCTTCTAGCCCTGAGATAGACCAGTCCATGAGAGCTTTTCATGTGCTGCAAGCATGGAGCTCACCAACAGCCCACTCACTTATAAAACTGAAGCAATGAGAGATGAGCTTGTGTTTTGCCCCATGAAGGGTCAGAGTTACTGTCAGAAGATATTTTCACAAAGTAAAGAACAGTTAGAGCCTTAGATGGGATCCCAGCGAGCATGCTGAGGCAGTTGAGGGTCCGTGTCTGACACGCACGGTATAACCAATGTAGTTGTATGGGAGTACACATACATTAGATCTATTGTGTCATCATTTTTTTTTAACTTGCAGAAGGTGCTTTGTGAACAGATCTTGGAGCACAAGCTTATTCCATTTTCAATACCACCAGAACGAGTCCTATCTTCAGCAATTTGCTCTGGTGTTATGTGAATCGGAGCATGACGCTGATTGCCTCACAACCTCTAGTTAGGTATTAAAAGAACAAAAAGATTTCTTTCCATTAACAAAGGGTAAGAGACAATTCAGCAATTACACCTTTTGTTCTCCAAAAGGCCAAAAGTTATTTGAAGAACTTTGGGTAATAAAATGCCTTTAATTAAACTTGCATCTCCTCGGGTTGATAGGCTTCTTTTGAGATGTTAATGACACTCTTGAACCCAGCATGGTGGTGGTGCTGTTCAGCCCCTAAAACAGCACATCCCAATCCTTGCAGTTACCAGGGCACTTTTCACAGCTACCCATCAGCTTCAGATTGAGCAGTGCGACTCTACAGCAGAATATCCGCAGAGCTGGCAGTTCTGTCAACAGCCTCATGCCAGAGACAAGCTCAGAGCCCAAATCAAATAGTAGAAACAGGTATGATGTTCTAGCATGCTAAAAGATGCCCATGAGATACACACATGCAGGGAAAAAGGGAGAAATAATATAGGAAAGACCATGTGGAAGCCCATTAGCATTTCAGTTTTGCTAAAAGAGATTGCCAATTTCCCATGCTTTATGCTGTTCTAAGATACTGTGGTGAAGGGAGAGTCTGTCAGATTAGACAGGAATTGATGAGTCTGAGGAAGACCCTTTTCAAAACAAAATTGGAACAAAAAGAAAATTAAAAAAAATTGAAAATAATCAGCTTTTATATTCCTATCTGCTTCCCTGTTCCCAGCATATAAAGTACAGCAATTCAAACTTCTCAAAAGTGTCACCTCAGGCTGGATTTCCTCTGTCAGCCCCACCGTGGCTCTGCCCTGAAGGTGGTTTTTCTTTAAGGGGAGTATCATCCTTAGCCACGATGTCTTTGTCACACTGAAAAGCTTTTATCTGGGACAACAGTTAGATTTTTGGAGACCTTAATTCTCTTATTTAGATAGGATGATACAACTCTGGGAACACCACAGGGTTTGGAAACCCTGCTACATGCAGAATGGCATGAAAATAAATACCCTGAATTTGATGATACTAGCTTTTGCTCTTCCATCCCTAGAGTGCCTGCTGAAGTAATCATCAGCATCAGCCACTTGCTGGGGATGGGAGATTTTCTGTTGTTCGCAGGTGCAGCCCAAGTCTCTTCCTGTGGTGCTTTTGAATCTCAAATGCCTGTTGGAAATTCCTGAATGCCCAGAGAGTTGGACTGAAAGGAAGAAAGAATTAGGTGAAAGCCGTGATCTCTCTATCCTCCTTACCAACCTGAAGTGAGGTCAATACAGAAGCAATTTACTGCTATTTCAGACCTGCCAGATCAACTTCTCTATTGCTTCTAGAGGTAATTGCCCCAATTTCCTGACAAACCAGCACTGTGGAAGAGGCCAGCACTGTACAGGCACATCAGACTTGCTGGGGACTTGATGAAGCATCAGCCTAGTGGCCTGAGGCCATGTCTTCTGCTGCCCCATGACCTGCTGCAGAGGCCTTTCTCCAACTTCTGAAGATGGGCAAAATCTGATGCCTAGGTCCAGCAGCTGCTAGGAAGTTGCCCACTCTTTGGCCCAGTATTGGGTGTAGCCAGTGAACATGTGGTAGCAGGATGGCTGCTCCACGGTGGACATAGCCGGTTCCAGATGGCTCAAAAAAAAAGAAAAAATTGTGAGGAACAACCCCACGAACACCAAGGTAAGAGAAGAAGAAGGTGCTCCAGACAGCAGAGTAGATTGCCCTGCAGCCTGTCCACAAGACCATACTGGAACAGGTTTATTCTGAAGGACTCCAGCCCAAGGAGAGGACCCACGCTTCCTCCAGGAGAAAATGTGCGGAGGAAGGAACAGAAAAGAGGAGCAGTTCTGGACTGACCACAGCCTTCCATATCCATCCCCCTATGCTGCTTGGGTAGGGGACAAGGTAGAGAAGTTTGGAGTGCAGCTGTGAAGTTGAGCCTGGGAAAAAGGGAGGGAGTGCAGGGAGATGTTTTAGTTTTTGTCATTCCTTCTCAACATCCTACTCTTTTAATTGGCAATAAATTAATTTATTTTCCCCAAATCTAATCCGTTTTGCCCATGGTGGCAATGGGTAAGTGATTTCCCTGTCTTTATCCCAACCCATAAGCTTCTTCATACTATTTTCTTCTCCTGTCCAGTTGAGGAGAAGGAGTGAGAGCAGCTGGGTGGGCATCTGGCAGATGGCGAATGTCAACATGGCAGATGGCCGATGTCAACACAGCACACTCCTTTACGAGGATCCTTTTATTGGATTCTTTATATATACCAGGCATACAGTGTCAATATAGGAAAAAAAAAAGATTGCTTAAAAATTACTTAGAATGCAAGGCTCCCCTATGGCCTCTGTACAGACCTCACTGCAGTTTGGATAAAAAACGTAGAAGGAGCACAGCGAACTAGGACAATGGATTATGGAAGCAGGCAGTTTGGGATTTGCAAAGGCCCCCAGCCCAGATGAAAGTGCTTCATTTGGACAGTTTTTTTGAAGGCTGATGGATTCTTCACCGCTTGCCACCTCTTTCCCTTTGTTTCACACAGATAGCTCACTTTGACTTTTGCTAGAAGCCTTGTGCAGTGTTAGGTGAAGTCCCCCTGCCAGCCATCTCCGCTCACAGCCAACATTGTGCTCCAGGATGGAGCACAGTCTTTAGTTTGACCGACCTTGTTAAACATCTGTTGGGAGGCTTGAAAGCAGAAATGTTCTGTTCTCTGGGGCACATAAGTGGGAACAAAACTGCAGGACAACTGTTCCCCTATGAGGAGAAGAAAAAAAAGGCGCTAAAAAAAGATCTTGTTTTATTCCTAGTAAGTGCTACATGAAGGGATGTTTTCTTTAGTGTAACCTTCAGCTCCAGTGTACAGCAATGCTTTTACTCAGCTAGCAGCTTTTAAAGTTTTCGGCCCTGTTTTATAAATAGCAAGGACACACTTGCCAGGGTGGTGGGAGATTGGCTTTAACTTTGGTCTGGAGAAAATAAAATTATAAAATGGTTTGCCTGGGAGAGTTGCTCCAGAATTGCACTGTGCTACTGTTTAAGTAGAGTGACCATCTCATCATTGTTGGGACGATCACAAGGGGGTATTAAAAAGCAGACAAAAAAAAAGTGTGGCTGTTGCTTCTTGATGTGAAACGTCAACATCTTTCTATTAAAAGCTTGCATGGGTCTGTTACAGAGCAGCCAGAGATGCAAGCCTTCACTGAAGTCCAATATCTCAGTGAAACGATAGCAAGCTGAGTAGAAAAACTCATGTTGAAAATTGGCTGGATTTTGTGTACCCTCTCAGGTCTTTCATGGAGAAGTGAACTGTAGGGGTAGACTGAAAATAAATGGGGGACCATTCAAACAGTCTTGCTACTTTGGACAAACCATGGCTCTGTCATCAATTTGATACATCCGTGATTTCATCAGGTTTTCTTGATAGATGTTCAGCAGTATTTCAGTACTTTCTCAGACGGGCTTATTAATCTTGAGATAATGTCTAACACCTTCTTTCTTAATTAACTTCATCTATTTTTCCAGAGAACAAAAAACATACAATCCTGGTCTGAGAAATAAAGCTATAATTAAATAACCTGCTGATGTCATGAACAGCTGAAAACTACAATTAAATTATAACCATTGGATCTCAATGCAATCTGGAATTTATGGCTGTTTCCATATGTAATTAATATGTCTATTCTCATTTAGAAACCTTGGGCCAGGCCCACGGCAGCTATAAATTGGTGTTTCCTTACGTACTTCAGAGAACCTCAGCAGCTTAAATTGGCTGGAGATCTGGCTAGTCAGAAGTTGGTGACTTATTCTGGGAACAGTGATGAAGTATCACTCTCTTTAAAAGGACAGCCAGGCAGTTCTGGTTCCAGAAAGACACGTGGACTTGCCAAAGCACTTTTGTCCTGTTTAATACTGTGTTCCCCATACCTTGTGCACATTTGTGCCTACTTGTGTTTCTGCTCCCAGTACTCAAGCCTTCCATTCAGTGGTAACGTTGAGCCTATGTCTAAAGATTTTGAATAAGATGAACACAAACGATGATTGATCTCTTCATTCCCATCCAAAGCTACAATCTCTGCACAACCTCCATTTACATTTTTTTCCAGATTGTTCTGTTTCACTTCAGTGTATGATACTTATACAAACAGCCACACTGAGTTGCTATTCATTTCACATTCAGAAAAAAAAAAATTAGGAAAATAACTTTTTTTTTTTAGCATGATTTAAGAGACCGTGAGCATTCACCACTCTTACCAGAGCTGTAGGAACAGCAAATGCTCAGGACCTTTGGAAATCTGACCTTCTTTTCCTTGATAATCCGTCTGTGCAAATGCATTAAGCAACTGATCAGATCATGTTTTAATAAGCCAGGCTCATGGCCAAAACCTATAACTTTAGAGGAAGAGTACCCTGTATTATATCCAACACGTTAACAAATTTTACAGGAAAAAGCAAAATAAACTTTTTGCAGCTTCAAGAAATAAGCTCAAATTTTACAAAATCACCAAATCCCTCTTTCCCCTGATTTCTCTTTCACAAGTTCTGGAGTCTTTTTCCTACCTATCCCTTCTGACTGGCCATGGGCTGGAATTTCTCCCCATGGCTTCCCCAGCAGAACTGTGCTATTGAGCGTGCTCTGCCAGGCTACCAGTGCAATGCACTTGGCTCTTTCTCAAGCAAGTAGACAAGATTTGGAGAAAAGAAGTGGTAGCCAAAGAGGGTAAAACTGCTGAGAAGATTCACAGCCTCTCCCATTCTCCTTCAGCACATAATATCCCCACAGCAGAGCATCCTATCACACTGCGTCATGGAAAAGTGGATAATTTTCCCTGGTGTAATAGTCTCTTGTTTGAAAATACCCTTTAGGCAAAGCTGAACATTCATGTAGTAAAGAATTTAATTCTATTAATGGGATGGTTTAAACCCTTTATTTTGTTTGTTTGGGAATGTTTAGTCTTTTCCATTCTTTTTGAAATGAATTTGTCATTTCCAAATATGTCGAATCTTATATCAGGAGGAGGGGAAAGAGAAGACAAAGTGAAGTTAAATATTTACCTTACCCATCTCCCACCCAGTCTGTTCCTCAGGTATTTATTTCATGAAAATTTTCATGTGGTGTTTTGTTCTGCTTCAGAATGAAAACAAACTTCAAACTAGCGAAATTTCCTGTAAAATGAAAATTCTGGTTGCCACCTTGCACTAATATTTACCTGTCTCAAATGCTAAATAAAGCCGTTGAAATTCCCATGGGCAAGAAAGTGTAGAAAACAGGTTGTGGTTAAAGCAGGTTCCTCTCCCTTGCTAGTCCTCTCACATAGTTAGCCCAGCCTTCCAAATAGGAGAGAAAGAAGCAATCAGCATCCTACAGTGTTATTGGCATTTAATGGTGAGGTGAAGGAATGAAGGAATGGTGCGTCTGTGCCCATGCAGATTTCTCATTTTTGTATAGTGCTGGCAGAGACAAGGGTCATTTCTGAGGCAAAGTGTGCCAGAAGCAAGTGAAGTTTCTAGTAAGTATCTTTTCTCTTGATGACACAAACAATAAATGTTATGAAATGTCTTCCCAGGTAATTTTAGTGAAAAAAAGTTTGTTCATACAAACAACACATATATCAGAAAAGTAGTAAATGAAAGGCGCAGTGTCATTAAGCAATATTTTCGTATTAGCATTATGAAGCGTTTGTAACAGGATCTAAACAAAGGCATTAGTCACCGATGGAACCATTAGTAGAAATAACATCACTTGAAGTCCTTATAGCATTTTTCAGTACACATCTAATAAGACACTTCAAAATGAACTTTAAAAGTTCCTTTCCAGTCAAATAAACTCTCCTACAACTGGCTAATACCTTCAATGGCAGAGTTTTTCATTTTCCAGAGTTGGAATGGCAGCTGACCCTTGCTAAAGCAAAACTGAGTTCAGCAAAGACAAGGAGCTGGACTTTCATCTTCATTGACTTTCCTTTGGCTTCAGTTTGATTGATTAAGACAACTTCAAATTACAGACTAAAATGAACTTCATGCATATATTGCTTTGTACCATGCTCAGAATTTTTTTTTAATGGCATACTTCAATTTAAAGAAATGAGCTGGGTAAGACAGGACTCTTTCTTCAACACTGATTTTACATGAGGGAAAGTGTTATTTTTGTTTCTTACTAACAGTCAGATCAAAGCTAAAATCTATCATTGATTACCAAAGAAGAAAACAAGCAGATAAAAGCAACCAAGCAGCTGCTCATCTAACAGATTTATAGCTACTTCTACCAAGGACTTGTATGTCCTTCATAGCTTGACAGAGTTGGTCGGAAAAAAAAGGCAACATAACACTGGCCTGACCGCAAATCCTCACTTACCACTTATTCTGTTTAATCTATGACTAGAAAAATAGGATAATTGCCAGAGATCATAATGCTGTCAGCAAACCAGAGCATTTTGCAGTATACCACAACATAAGCACAACTGCAACACAAGAGTTTCTCACCTACTCTAGCACCAAGGAAAAAACTGCTGAGCACATCTTGGAAAGTATTTCTCAGTCCTGACAGAGGAATCAGAGCATGGAAAGTATGCCTTAGGAGGAAACAGATTGGAAAAGGGGTAAAATGGATCAAAAGAGAGCTTTGTCAGATCATTTGGTGTAGTGGGTCAGGCAGTGATTGCAACCAATGCACCATACCAGAGAGAATTTCAATTGCTTGAGATAACATTACAACTTCTTATTCTGTTCTGGCATGAGATGATGCGCAATTTATGAACTTTGCATAACTCATGCTCTTTTTTAGAGTGGGAAATTATTGTCTTTCACGCTGTTGCTCTAACTCATATCTGCATTTAAATAACCTTATTGAAACTAATAATAGAGTTGCTGAGGACTGAATACGTCAGTGAGTGAATATTTGGATGTAAGTTTCCAGAAAGCTGATGGCAGTGGTCTGTCATTCAATTATCAGATTGCACTTTTACAATCCAAAATGAAGGAGCTCTTCAAGCAGCACCAAACAGATGAGTTAAGGGGGAAAAAAATATTATCAAGCAGCGCAAATAATAATTTTGCATTGAAGTAGCTATGACAGTGCCTGTAATGTGTGGAGTTAAAATGTCATTTATTATGTTAGATAGTCAGATTGGCCATAGCGTGCAGCATGGCAGTTTATAGTGTCTGTACGATAATTGCAGGCCATGTATTATATACACACAACTAAGAGTGATAGATAGGTTTCACAGGGACAGCAGGAGACTGCCCAATCATTTAGCTCTTAGACTTGAGAAGGGCTGAGTCATGAGGACCTGCTCTCTGAGCACTCATGCATCTCATGATTTTAGGCAGTGCTGTAGGTCCAGAGGGGTTTTGAGGTCCAGAGGGGTTTTGAGGTCCCTCCCTTTTGAGGTCCTCACAGCATTCCCATGGTGAGCATGGGGAGTCAGTGTGCTTCCAGGGAGCTTTGCTTCTGGGGTCCTGCTGGACCTGGCCCATGTTCAAGCCCGACTCTGAACTAAGCTGGCACCTTGTTGCACTGTCAACAGTTTCAATGGTTAATAGTCTTTCTTCCTTTCAATTTGTCTGCCAGGTTTAGGGAGGTGATAAAACAGAAAGATGTGCTGAAGGCAGCAAGGCCAAGGCTAACACAGTTTGCAGTGCAGAGTCGGTAGAGGTGACAGACTGTGTTTGGTGAGCCGAGAACTCATTTTGCTAAAGCAAGCCTCTCAGCACAGCGGGTCCAGAGAAGTGGTTCTTCCTCTCTCTTTCCCCCAGTGACACCACATCTGCAACCCTAGGCCAAGTTTAGGGTTCCCTGGTATGAGAAAGATATTGCCACACTGGAGCGAGTCCAGTGGAGGGCACTGGGATAGGCAGGGGATGCAGCTCATGAAGGACAAGGAGAGGTGGGGAATCTGGGGTTGTTTGGCTGTTGTAAGACCTGGCAATGACAGGAGTTTACTGCTTTCTTCAGTTGCCTACTCAGAGGAGACACAGAGGAGGGAGCAAGACTCTTCCCAGAGGTGACATGACAAGACAAGGAGTGTCTTACACAAGATGCCAAATGTTAAATTTGTAAAGTAGTAGCAAATGCATTTCTAACAATGGGGCCCAAGTTTAGGCATAAAAAGGAAATAAGGGATGAGCATGTACTTCATTTATTGTCCTCCTTGGAAAACAGAGCACAGTGATGAGAAAATGGGATATAGCACTCAGCTGTAGTATAAGTATCAACTATCTGACTTTTCTTCCTGTCATGACAATACTTTGGAAACCATGCCAGTGTATTAGTAATTGAAACTGCATTAACATTGAAAAAAAAAGGGTTTATAGAAAACCACTCACAGCTGTACTGCACCAACTGAATGTATAACTTGTTGGTAACAACAAGTAAAACATACTCCGGGCAGCGGGAACCGATATGTCAAGCAAGACAATCCCTCTGCCTATGGAGACACGAGCCTGAGGATGGATGTCTCTCCTTTATTTCCACAGCAACACACAGGAACATAGGAGACACAGGAGTGATAAGTGCAGGACTAGGAAACTCTAGGAGGGCACAGGGAAGCTATAAAAATCATCCAGACTGCAGAAGTGCGCTTGGGAACGTAAAACCTGTGCTGCAGGCTGCACCTTTAGCCCAGTAAATTGGGACTGCAAGCATACAAGCCCAGCTTGTCCATGTCTGTGCTAAGAGAGATACCAATCTACATGAGGACCGTGTCTGCGCTTGCACTCATCTTGAGGGACTGGGTAGATCTGCCCTTGGGAGATTACTGGAAACAAGGATACTGATTTCTTTCCCTGGCTGTTGTGTATGGTACAGCAGCATGGATCACTTGGCAGAAGCAGGCTGGTTACCAGCCCCATATACAGCTACTCTGACAACTTCTGCTGGGCAAGTAGAAGAGGAATCATCTTCCCTCCACACAAACTCTTATGTTTGGCGAGCTTGACTGTTGGGGAGGATACCAACAGTATTAACTTTTTTTCCTAGGTTTTCATGCTCAATTATTAAAATGTTTAGAGCTGCACTGAATAATTAATTCAGACTTTGTTTATGTCATGAGGGACGGCAGTTGTTGCCTTGGAACGGTTGTGGATAATTTACAGAAGACAGGGGCTGAGTGAGGAGGAGATCCCAGAAGCGTGGAGCAGCCAGAGGCGGCTGGTGTTTCTGCCCACACTCTCGTTTGCATCTGTTTGAAGCAGGGCTACCATACGGAGGAAAGGTCCTGGCAATGGCAAAGCCTTCCTCTCATCCTAACAAAAAGTAACCTCAACTGACTTTTCACAGTCAAGGTAGAGAGGAGTTATACAAAGCCTGAAAGTTCTTTGTTGTCATTACTTTCAAAACCATTTAAATTTCTGAAGGAAGCCTGGTATCAGCACCAGCAGAGACAGAAATGATTCAGATGTGTCTTTCCCCTGCACTGATGAACACCCAGCATTGCTACCCTGGTTACAGCAAAGCAGATTTTGCAGGAGGTGGAAAAATCAAGTGAGTTTTACCAAACCAGGGGCCAGGGAGCATGAACTTCCTTAGAAATAAGCCAACAGTGCTTGAAAATGTCTCTTGACAAGGCATTACTCTCTCTCACCTCTCAGAAAATACCCCTTTCAACCTGCACTTTGCCTGCCCCCTTCCTCATGCCTCTCTTGGTCTTCCAGCCATTGTTTGCTGCTGCAGTACTCCTTGGACCATCTGCTGTGTTCACTGTCACATGTTAACTCCTTTAAATGGCTCCTGCTGACTATGCAGCCCTCCAGTGCCAGCAGCAGTGATGGACACATGTCCCACGAGCCTTGCCTGGAGCAGGCTAATCCCCTGGGAAATGGGTCTCCACTAGGAGCCAGCTGGGGAAAGAGCTGTCTCAGATTTTGGGAGGGTAAGCAGGTTTCTCCTGGCAGTGAGAGGACATAGCCAGTAAGGCTGGGAAAATTCATCATTTCGAGAGAGGGCAGGAGGAGCTCAATGTTTCTTCCAGTAGCTCTGCAATGCTTGGGATAAGCTGAACAGTCTGGTCCAGAGCATCCCTGGCATCTCCTTTTCTGCTGCAGAGCAGGAAGTGGGAGCAGAAATTACCCAGGACCGGTGAGGAGCCAACGGGAGGGGGTGGTGGGGGGTCCTCTGTGATTCTGGCAGTAAGAGCCTCTTTAGAGAGAGCTGAAAATGTGTATCAAACCGGAGTCAAACACAGTGATCTAAGCCAGCTGTGAAAGAGCCTCTGTGTGCTCCTCTGCCACCATGAATACTTTGCCCAAACCCATTTCCTCATGTACAAAACCAGCACATGGATTCAGTTGGCCATCACTACAAAGACTTTTTGGGGAGCTGCTCAAACTGAGGCAGCCTTTCCTGCATGGAGAGGAGCAAAGAAATGCCTTTGCAACAGCATAGCGGGTTCCAGATGCCGATTCCTCTGAGTTGTTCTGCTCGGTTTGCCCTCCACCGTCCTTCCAAGGCAATCTTCACAAAGGAGGTAAGCTATGAAGTTTCCATGGCACCTTTGTTTGCCAGGGGAGATCTGTGAGTTGTCCTCCAGCACTGCAGGGCAGGGTAACTGTCAACAACCAAAACAGAATATTAAATATTATGTGATCCTGGGGTGAATATAATGAAGTTCAGGATTGGCCAATTTGAAGACTGATGCCAAAAGCCCTCGCACAAGGTGGGAAGGTATTTTCTGAACAATAGCACTGCTGAAAAACACCTCAGAAAACCGTAAATATCTGCCTGGTGCAACAGCAGTGGATGAGGCACATACTCTGAACGAGCATCATTATCACATGTTGCAGCGGGAGGGAGTTATTTCCTCCCATCCACTGCTGATGAGATTGCACGTAATTGCCTTCTGGCTCAGGTCCTGAGCAGAGGATTCAGGAACAGGATACTCCGATGCTGAGAGGCTTCAGAAATCAGTCATATAATGATCTTTCCACTCAGCTTAACATCTACAAGGCCAGAAATTCATTCAGGCAACACTTCCATTGATTTAAACAGGGTGCTTTGCTTGGAAGAGGTTTTAGCATGCAGCAGAGGCAGCCCACTGGAGCGAGGGGACACCTCAGTGCTTCATGAGGACTTTACAATGAAGAGAGAAAGAGCTCCCGGGAATTTTTTTTCAGTCAGAAGTGATAAAATGGTGGTACCTTCCTCCACCAAGAAAAGTGTTTGTCAGCAACTGCTGGTCTGAAATCTGACTTGAAAGCCATGGGCCTTGACAAAAGTTCCCTTGCTACCTGTCTGTCTGTAGTACCATTAATTTTGCAGCTAATAGCTGATAGACACATCATTCAAGATGAGACAAACTGTCATGCAGAGTGCGAATTCCTCCCATTGGATAAGCGATCTTTATCCCAGGCTTGGGATTTTATTTTTGGAAAGAGAGTTGCACTGAAAAGTTTGAAGGAGTGTCTCTTTGTTGCATAGGAGCTGGGTAAGTATTCCTTGATCCTCGCAAAATATCTTCTGCAGGCCTCTCCTGTGTTCAGGAAACTTTTCAATGAGAGCTAAATGCTTTTCCATTGGTGAGGAGTGGGTGGAAGCATATTTACAGGAGGAGGCAAATGCTGTGTATTGTTTCTGTACACAGCGTTTCTGCACACAGCAGATGTCTGACCTCACTCCGCCGGCTACAGAGCACAGATGTGCTGAAGTTTTGTGAACCCTCACCAGCTGTGCCTTCCCATGTTGAAAGGGGGTTACCAGGGTGAGGGGCCAAAATACAGCCTTTGAGCAAGTGTTGAAGTTCAGGACTGGTGAGCATGAGAAAAAATAACCCCTGAAAATAATTTTTTATTGAAATCTAAGGAAAGATTTTTATTGAAATCTAAGGAAACTGAACTGTATGGAAGTATTGGTGAAGTCTATACATAGAACACAACATCCTGGACTAAGATGACGCTTTTCATCTTCAAGGACTCTTATTTTTTTCAATAAATTTGGAAGTCGCATTCGGACCAGACTCCACACACTACATTTACATCACCTACTGATGCACTGAGTAAATCGCTGAGCCACACTGCTGAGAGTGAGATGCTACATTCAATAATAGCATCAGGTCACATTTTTAATGTTATGCCACAGTCAGTCAGTTCCTACACTGTGGGCCATAGGTCAGCTAGCACGTAGTGGCATATTAAGTTGGATACCACCTGCCTCACCTCCATCTTGCGCTCAGGGACAGACTTGAAAGTAAGGGATCCTTTTGGCTGATAAGAAGTGTTAATGGTTGAGACCAGTCCACTGTAGAAGGCACAAGGTTACGTTATCATCTTTGTGACCATTCCTAATTTTCCCTTTACATCCATTGTGCATGTAAACTGTACACTAATAGTCAGGGAGACAGTTTTCACATATGATGGCTCTCATCTGGATTTTTCCCTCCCTATGGTAAGTTGGCTGTGGGAGAAGCAAAGCATCCTTTGACCATGAAAGAGGCTTGCTCCAAACTCAGTTTTGAAAGTTATACTGAAAAAGCAAATCTACAAATCCTCAATGCAGGACCAGTTGCTGGGTGAAAGCAGTACTGGAATGGTTTTTGTGGTCTTGTGAGAGAGATCAGTGCACGTGACTTGCAAATGATAGACCACATGATTTCCTCCTGTTGGATTTTCTTTGGTTGTATTTTTACAGGTTACCAGTTTATTCTCAAATGGTTCAAAGTTAAAGTCCTGATGCATCAAACAGTGCATGGTAACCAGGGTAGAGACAGGAGTTTTGTTTTTTAAACTCTTTATTTTGGGGAGTCTGCTGTGCTGATTGGAAGAGTCTCTGCTGAGGCACCTTGCAATGGCCAGTGAGCCTCTCTAAGATCTTGCGAAGTGTTCACCTTAAGCCTTTTGTCTTCTCTGGCTTGTAAAGGTCAAAGTACAGTGACCAGCTTGAAGTGGATAAATAAGAAGATATAAAATGTTAAAATACCTTTTTTTTTTTTTTTTTTTTTTTTTTTTGTAATTCACAAATATAACCAAATATCTGAAATGCACGCACAGAAAATCTGTGTTCAGTGCAACATCAGCTGGCAAAGGAGGGGGACGCTACTAAAACAGAGTCTAAATGCTGTGGTGCCGTGTTTTGGGCTTAGAGATGAAGGTTTTGCCAGGTAGAAACTGTTCATTTGGTTTTTATGGTTCTGTGGGTCAGAACAAGGGGCATCCTCTCAGTGTTTTAAACTATCCATAAAATGTAACAGCAGCACTCGACTTTGCACGTGTTAATAGTAGACTAAAACTGGATTGCCACAAAAAGGAAATGACAGGCTTGGTTTTATAGAGCAATTATTCTCAATTAGATAAAACATTCTGCCTAAACACAGCGTGCAGATTCGCAGAGGGGAAAAAGGTACAAGGGATCTTTCCTTTTCCACTTTAACACTAGTCAATCCTGATAGGGAATGAAATTCTGCAGAACCTTGTAATTTCCCTAAAAGCTTCCAGACTGAAAATGTGTCTCGTACTGATGTCTTCACATTTTCTTTGTGTACTTGGCGCAGCAGGCAGACACAGAAATAAAGGGGGGAGATTTGTCCCTCTAGCTCATTGCTTAATCATTTAAATAGATACACCAGCTACTGTATTTTCTTCAAAGCTTGAGGTCATTTATACTATCATGAGTACGACAATGTTGTAATTTTCTGCAGACACCAAACGGTCCGTCAGGCTGTGGCTGTTGCTGCTGTAGAAGTAAGACTTTTTCACAGTCAAAAACTAATACCAGCTCTGTCACCAGGAACCTTTAGGCAGGGAAAGTCACAGGCCGAGCCAGCTCAACCTTCTTTTCATCTGACTTTGTAAACAGTTTTTAATTATTATAATTAAACATCTGTCAAAAAGTGTTTTCTAAAGACAACACTTACAGTATTTACACAACCAGTGAAGGGTATGTGAAGTGAAAGAGAAAAAAATATATTCTTATATTTTGATAATAGCAACAGAAGTTCAAATCACTTCATCCAGAGAGTCATCCTGCAAAAATGCCACCAGAGGGATTTGATTTTAACCTCTTTGAACCTTCCCAGCTTCTAGTCTCCTGCTTTTCCTGAAGGTCCTGGCATTTGCATCCCTGCCTGCTCCAGCAGCAAACAGGCTCGCACTCTCTTGCAAGTGCCTGTGTAGAAGCTGCTCCCTGCAGGAAGGAGCCTTTTAAAAAATGAATATTTTTAATATTGCAAAACAATTTGTGAAATAAAATAATTCCCTTCCTCTTGCTGTGTGATTATAGTTAGCTATTTTATTATTAGCTGATGGCTCTCTGGAGGCTCTTGTGCTGTGTTTTGCAACATGTCGGGGGTGGGTTTAAAGCACTCCCTTAAGCAACCAGTGTCATTGCTCTGTCAGGAATCTGTGCAGACATCGAATATGTCCTAAGGCCCCATAAATTATTTTTTATGTTCCATTCAATGCTTTTTGTTCAAAGAGGTAGGGAGAAACTCTGCTCCCTGAACAAAGCCAGAGCACACGAGCCTGAAGCCAGTGTTTCACAGGATTCAAGGAGTTGAATCCTCCCCTGCTTCCACAGGATTGTTTCTCGCACCCCAATTTTGGGTGCAAATGGTGCCATTAGGCATGGCACAACACCGAGCAGCAGTCCTGTGTCTCCTGCAATTATAGGACAAGTGCAGCATCCAGAGGAGAGAGCTGCTGGGCAAGCAGATGGGTCCACCGAGGACTCCGATGGACAGGATTTCTCACCGTTCAGAGCTGGGATTTAATTTTGTACAGCGGACTTACGGGAGTCAGGGCAGCGTCCACCTTATTGCTGCCTGCTCTCTAACAGCCAGACAGTTACAGCTTTAATCCAAGAAACGCTGCAGCTGAACATTTGAGGTCCTTATTTTCTTTTTCAAGTTGGTCCCCACAGCTTTCAAACTGGAATGTGGGGATTTACCTAAGTATTTCTTGTGTTTTTTAATGAAAGAGGCTCAGAGAAGAAGGCATCTGCTTTTCCTGGACATGTGTATATTTAGAAGTGCAGAGCAAGTGGTGGTGATTATAATGTGCTTGTTGTCGGATAATGTCCCTGCTTGGTCCTCAAGCAAAAATAGGGATGGTAGTAAATACTGTGTTGGATCAACACAGGGGAAGTGTGCAGCTTGTTGCTGGCATGATTTTGGGAAAGCAATAGGTGAAAAGCTGAATGAAGTGGTTTTTTTCTCCCCCAATGAAAGAAAGGGCGTGTAGCAGGAGGAGTGGAAAGTCATACTATTTGCTGTTGTCACTAGAAAGCATTTTGCAGAAGTATACACTCACTTGAGGAAAAGCAGCGCTGGACTCTGGCCATGTCATGACCCACCAGGCTATTTAAACTACCTGATGCAGTGAAGATGGGGAAGGACAGTAAATATAAGGAAAAAACCTATTATAAGGTAGTCTTCACATGTTCTAAAATTCCTTTTGAAAAAATATTTTTAAGACAATATCTTACAGTTAAGAAGAAAAAAAGAACTCCAATAAAAAAGGACTCAAATGACTAGATACCAATGACTACCCACTCTGGTAACACACGTTAAGTGAAACTAATAAATCTGCTCTGTAATAATTTATTGCAAACATGGTTTATGGTAAATTGAATGTGGACAAAGACAAACATAGGGTTGAATATAGTTGATGGGGAGAAAAACAGATTTACTGTCCTCTTAACCAATGAATTTAAGAAATTTCATTATGTTTAAATTGTTGGGTTTGTAGCTTAGAAAATGAAAGTGGGAGGAGATCAATAACCCTGGTGTCAGCTCCTAGTGATACATTGAATTTTGTAGGTCTGGAGGCCTGTACACTTGTCTAGGTGCTTATTAAAATCTCATATAAAAGTCAAATTTCACAAGTCTGCAAGACTAATCTGGAAATTTTGCCATTTCTTGCAAGATTCTCTGTGTTTCTGCTCCTAGTCAGCATGGAACAAGGACTATAATTAGAGACTCTCTACTGGTATTAGTATTTTGCTCCCTGGAAGAGCAACACCTCCACAGGAGACCAGATTGATCCCACTGCTGTCGCTATGGAATTGGTACTTGTTTTCCTCCACTAGTGACAGCAATATCTGGGTGCCTGGCTGAGATGGGATCCCTAGCCTTTAGACAATGGTGTTAGAGGAGATGAGCCCATCCGGGCTTATCCATCCAGCCACAGTTCACACCTCCTCCTCTCATCTTGCTTAAGGTGCAGCAATAACCAAATTCCCATTGATGCTGTCAGACTGCAGCAACCCCATGTGTTAACTGGGTGTTAAACATTAGGAGGTAAGGACTCATTGGTGCTCATGGAGAGCCCACAAAGAGCCATAGTGGAGGGGATGAAGAAAAGGCCCATCACACTGACATAACTCTGAGCAACCTGGTCTGGTTGGAGATGTCCCTGGTCCTTGCAGGGGAGTTGGACTAGATGACCTTTAAAGGTCCCTTCCAACCCAAACCGTTCTATGATTCTATGATTTCTAAGTGTCACTCCCAGGAGTTTGTCCTCAGGAAACTGCTCCATCTCCAAAACGGACACTGCCTGCACATCCCCACCCAGATCTGGCACAAATTTCTTTAAATTGCAGAGATCTAAGGAGTCTTGGCTTAGAAAGAAAAGCCCGTAATCTCAGTGCAACACAGCAGATCATTGTGCACTGAAGAGCTAAATACTCCGGGCAATCATTAAAGTTAAGTGGTAAGAGATTGACTGCTCTTTCTGTACTGACATGACTTGCAAAATCAGAAAGTTGACCAAGGTCATAAAGCTTCTTTTTCCCTTTCAGTGTGTTTTTTGTTTTTGTAAGAACTAACTACATCCCCATTTTGGCCATTTGTGATAGTTCCAAGTGCAACTTCTTTGAAGAGCTGTTGCAGTGAAATTTCTGGTGACTTCAGGCTCCTTGGTGCCAAAATGAATTTAATGAGACCCGAGCCTCATATGGCTCAGCCCTGGTACCCAGTTTCAATATTCATAGTGATGTCACTATTTTAGTCACAAACTTTTACCATTTTAAAAAATACTCAGACATTTAAATGTTGGGCAAGGGCTCTACAAACACACAGATCTTCAGATGTATGATGACTGAGAAGAAAAGTTCCTTCTCAGTCCATGACAGGCTTTTATACCTTGTGTTGTTTTGTTATACCTTTTACTTTGCATACTTGATCAACTTACCATCATGTCTCCTTAAGTGTCACAGCTTGTAAACTTGCTTTTGCAGGCACAAAAGGAGCACATTTGGTTTTGTGTCAAGCAAGTTTAAAATATTCCAACATCTTGTGATTCTCTGGGATGAAGATGAAGCTTTGTGCCCACCAGTTCAGAAGATGTTCTGTTTTTCAGGGTGGTACACAGCACTAAAGCTAGCTTTGAAAGTCCATTTAGGTTTCAGAAATAGCAAGTAGAAAAATACTAGACATTTGCAAAAGGGTTCAGTTCCTCAGTGCATTTCAAAATCCCAGGAAGCCTCTGTCTCTTGTTCAAGGCAACAAAATAGCTTTAAAATTCTGATACTTCTAATTTACATGCAGAGATGTTTGACTTTGAAGCTATAATATCTTCATACATGGAGAATCCATTTATAGAACTTACGAAAGTTTTTCCTTAATAATAATATACTGCTAATTGATAAAGTTAGGATGGAAATCAGCAGCAGATTCTAGCCAACAGAGTGGTTGTTCTTAGGAAGAATGACGGGTAGCAGCAAGTGAAAAGAATGAGTTTAATCAGCTCGTGGGAAGAATTACATGATAGGCTTCTGTGGCAGAGCCAGCTCTCATCAACGAGAAGGACCTCTCCAGCCCACGATCTCTAGCTGTATTTTTCCCCTCTCTACACAGTACAGCTCATGATATGAAAAAAAAAAAAACAATAATTACAACTGGAGAAATGCAAAAAAGCAGCATACATAATCAAGCTTTTCTTCCCAAACATCTCCAAATCATTGGTAAACAACCCTTGGATCTGAGCTGGACCATTTGCAGCTCGCAAAGTACTACAAGGCGGTTAAGTAACGTTGCTGATCACCATCCTAGTGTTGTACCACTTGTGATTTCAAAACCCTCCAGAATTCATCCTCTTTTCCCATTGCAGGGAGGCAGAAAGCCCCGTCGGGGGAAGCAGCTCCTGGAGCTGGGAGAGGGGCAGCAGGGGCCAGGGCTGCTCTTGTAACCTCGTGACACCTCGCTAGCTGTGCCCTCTGATTGAGCAGGAGAGTCTGAATGGTTCATTCCTAACTAACAAGGTAAAAGCAAAGCAGTGTAAAGCCCGAGTAAATCTTTTCTTGCAGTATGACTTTCACTGTGCAAGAAGATGCTTATATGGCTCAAGCCCTTTTCCAGAATGACCTATACTTAAGCACTTCTCCTTAGAAAGACTGCCAAATCACTCCACGTCAGACTGTGGTCCAGGAAATCACAGCTTCAAAGGCAGAAGTGAGAAGAAGGTCATGACAAAGAGAATTAAAAATCAACAGTTCCTGTGCTTGCTGTGTCACCAACTCACCTGGCAGCTGGCTGCACCAGTGCTGACCGTCTGTCAGCAGGATGTCATCTTTCAGTTAAGGGTTATATTTACACATTCCTAAACTGTGTTTCCTAGCCTCCCACAGTAATGGTCCACACAAAACTTAAATCTTGTTTCTGAGGTGTTTTTTCTGTAGGTAATTAAGTAAAAAGTTATCGTAAGTGAGTTTTTAGCTATCTAAACCACAAATTAACTTTGTCTGTGAAATGATGCACATTTAAAATATCCATTGTATTTTTTATCACTTCACTGTCAGCTGCAAATCTTCACATTTAATGACTTTAGAAAGTGAACTACAGCTAATTACTGAAAGAATTGTTAATTGATCCCAGAGAATGTGTTTTGAGAACTCTTACATAATTTAAGGGTGTGAACATTTAAAATTGTATTTTAACATTTGAGTCAAAATTTGATACTCTTCCTTGGCATCCATCCTTTCACAATCTCACCTTCCCTTGAACCTCCCAGCCTCCCACTTCTTACATGCGATGTGGATTTATAGACACACAAATACACACATTCACTTCTGTGACATATCTCAAAAACATTTCAGATAGAGCTCCAATGTACACATCTCTCTCTCTGAGGAGAGGAGGTGAAACCAAGGACACTACAGAAGTTAGCCAGGTTCCTTGAAAGCACCACAAAATATTGCAGTGATGAACACAGTAGAAGAACTTATATAAACAGGAAGGAAAACTGGTGGGAAAATTCTTCCAGGATTTCTTTAAAGGGATACTCACACAGAGAATATCCTGGTAAATATAAACCAGAAAGGATATGAAACATGAACTTTTCCATTTTCCTTTGATATTTTTTTCTGATGAGGACTACTAGATGAAATATGAAAAAGGAAAGAATTAAATCTTGGAGTCAATGAATCCCTGGCAGGGTTATCTTCCACAACCTAGCTGAGCCTTGCACTGATCTTACAGGATCCTCTGAGCCTGCATCATTCACTCTGTAGGATGTTATGTGCTGACAATTTATAGCTTTGGCACACAGGGCAGTTACTGATGTCCATAGTTTCATCTCTCTGCCTTCATCTCTCTGCCTTCAAGACAAGAAACAACGTGATGTTTTCCACCACTAGATTCACTGGTATATGTACAAGAATCACCGACAATGCACTGCAAGCCCTGTGGACAATGCGAGCCACTTTTGCTACAGAGTGGATATCAGGTGGAGGAGCTAGAGAGGATTCAGTCAAAGAAAACACTGACTGCCCTGACTTCATTTTACCTGAAGTAGCTTCTGTATCCTATCTACCACAGTGGAGGCATATATTCTGCGAGAGGGATGTGACTATTAAATTTTCTGAGTCTTATGGAAAATTTCTCTAATTAGCCAGTTGCTACCTTCAGCGAGGGCTCCGAAAGAAACATAACTAATAAAATCAGTCTTTCAAAGCAAGAAATCAAAGGCTGCCAAAGAGAAGGTACATAAAACCTACTCAGTGGGGTCAGACTAACAGGCAAAGTGCAGTATTGTCTATGACAAATCTTTATGAATTACAGTGTAACTACTAATACTTCGGAAGAGGGTAACAAAATTGGTAATAGTACAGACAATTTATCTTGTCAGCATGGAAAGGAGGACACTCGGGAGAGCAGGATAAAGTGTAAGAAGTGTCTGTATCCAAGTGAGAATAAACAACAGAATAAGATACCAACCATCTATTAGCATTGCCTATGCTGTATCTTTTACTACTGTTTGCATGGTCAGCAATATTTGTATTGAGCATGGTACACTTAATACAACATTCTTATGAACAGACATTCTTTTTTTAAAAAAATAGTTTATACAGTTTTCGCTCTGCTGTTTCCATCACACAGAAGATTCTGGTAGTCGTTTACAGTCACGAAGATACAATTACTACTGAGAATGTTGATATGCCATTATTGTTAATCATAATTATGAAAAAAAACAATCCCCAAGGCTCATGTGCATGTGTTTTCTATAATTATGCTAGTTTCTCAATCACTTCTAATGTTTCCACAGTTTTCATCATCGCTAGCAAATCAACGCCTTTTCCAGATCTTTCATTATTCCCATTTGAATCCAGTAGCAACACAGTAAAAGTCTAAAGTAGTCATAATGTTTTCATTAATTATTTACACTGAAGATAATTCAACACACCACTGCATGGGAAACCTGTCTAAAACAGAAAGAGGGAAGGGAGCAAACTGGAGAGGGCTGCACAGTGAGGATCTGGTCTGAGTTCGGGTAGCAGCAATGGAGATGGGAGAGGACACGGCAGGAGAGGACCTTGATGTGAAGCCTGCTAGATACCATGGGCAGATTAATTGTTCTCGAGCCACTCTGTGTGACTTTTGTGAGCTGTATAAATGAGACGTTTCCCTGCCTGCTTCCTTGTAGCAGTACACATGAAGTATAAATGTTTTTAGTCCATCAGTATATTTGTCTTCAGCGAGCTCCTTGTCGCCCTTCCCCTGTGACAGTCCTGTGACACTACACAGTAAGATGGGCAAGGCTGCTCTTATAAAGAGGACTACAAACTCATAAAGACATCTGGATGCAACCCAGAGGTGAGGTGTCTCCATCAGGGGCAACTTCATCCATGCCCTTGAACAGCTGGCCAAAGAGAAGATTGAGATTGTTCCTTTCTCTGCCACATCCCTTGTCTATTTCTCTTTCTGTTGTCAGGATTGTCTAGGGACTCCTACGAAACACAACCAAAACTGCACAGGCCAGACTTGCCCAGGAAAGCCTGAAGAAAATGACCAGATTTCCGGAATAATATACCTACTTCCAGGAGAGATGGAGCATGCAGTAAGTAGTAATTGGTACCACATCCCCACACACCCTGTAATCTGGGGAGTGCAATTAAATTACTGTGCTGTATTAAGAAAAGTAAGTGACCACACAGTTAATGACACAGAACATGCACAGGGAGAGGAGTAGATCTAAGGTCATATTTTCAGTGTAATTTCCTACCCTCTGAATGATTAATGATATTTAGGATGCCTTAATATGTCATTTTTGTCTTGAAACTCACAGGTAGTTTTTTCTCTTGAAAAAGAGGCATGACTGCTGTCCCAAGCAGAGAGGACCCTGAGTCAGCAATAAAAGACAAAGTCATGGCTAACTTAAACAGCTTTGTGATTGAAGTTCACACACAATCTTTGAAATATGGCAATAGGTCAATCTGCCAAAGCACAGATACCAGGAATGGATGCTCAAGAGATGAGAATTTTCAGGCCTGAGTGTCTGCTCTGCCGGCTTTGTAAGCTATGCAAGCAGCTCAGTCTGATATCTATTGTTGAACTCCTTATTTCCTAAAGCTCTATTCTATCCAGAAAGGCATATATTGATCAGGAGATGAATCATATTCAGCCTATGAAAAATGGACTTGAAAAGGCTGTGGTTGCTGAGGTCATATTTGTGAGTACCCCAGTAATACATACCCTGTAGGTATTGACATTGCAGGTGCAATGTCAAAAAACACAGCACAGTAAAACAATGTTATGCAGTGTGGTAGATCTTTGTTCTAACCCACTAGAAACACAATTGTCTTAAGGCTAGGTTTTAGGATAATAGCATGCATACTCAGGGGAGTATGTTTGCATCTTTACTAACATCTACAGAAATGCCCAACCCATTCTAGTGCCAGAATTTTTAATATATGCCAATGATTTAACCAAAGTTGAGGGAAAGTTAACAGACAGTTTTCAATTCATTTGCTGTCTGAAAAATCAGTAGCCCACTAAAATGCAAGTGATACCCTTTCATCTCTGAGTCACGATATAATAATTTAATGTGATTTGGTATGGAATATGACTCACTGCTGTTGAAATCATTGGAACTGACGTCAGATTGTAAATGTGAGCAGGCAAAATGTAAGGTTAGCAGCTGGGATAATATAGCAAAGAAGATCAAGTTCTGAAGGGGAAGCTAGATACCACTGTGAAGTATGAAATATGAAAATTGCAGCCAAGTATGTGTGTCCAGTGGGGGAAATGTTGGTCCATGCAAAAAAATGTAAATGTCATACTAAGTGAAAGCTACTGTCATGTTCACCCACAACCAGGGACAGTCTTATCATGCTTTGGGGATCACCTAGCCAGAGATCAGGACTGTGGTCACAAGTAAGATGAGATAGAAGATAGTTAAAACAATCAGTGTGAATGGATGGTTCGCAGCTGTTGCTGGCAAAAGTAGGGAAATAGCTTTCTTATCACAAAAGAATCTTTGGAAAATATTAAATGTGATGCTGTTGGAGATGTAGAATTCCCATGTCATTCAGTATAATTAACGAGGGACGGAAATTGGTATTGATGTCAGCTAGAACCCATGTGCAGGTGCAGAACTGGCCTGGCCAAAATGGGAATGTTTTAATTGTTTTTGAGCAAGAGCTGGCACAAAAAAAGTACACAGAAATGAGACTGTTACACTGACACAGACATATGCAAATGTAGGGACTTGGACCAGTGAACATCCACTGCTCTGTGGCCTTTGGCTATAGACGGGTGATATCAAAGGTCTGGCGAGGAATACAGACAAAACATGCTTAAGCCTCAGGGGAAAAAGCACTGGGGACGAAGAGGATGAGACAAACTTTTAAGTGCAAGCGAAATGATTCCTAATTTCCACTAAAACTGTCAAGTTTAATTAATCAATTTTTATGTGTGGAAGCAGAGAGCCTTTTACGTACTTCACACTCTGGTTTGATTTCAAGGCAGATTCTGCATGCCTTTCAGCCAGGATTTTCCCAGATTAGGTTAATTCCTACAGTGATTTATGCAATTCCCCAAACTGAGATCTTGTCCTGGATAAAAAGTCCATCTTTCATCATTTCCCATCTCATTATTCGGGGTGAAGTGTGAGCTCACCCTTGGGAATTCCATGGATTTGGGCAGATGATTCAGGGGGAACACGAGCTGATATCTGCTACAGTGCTGCCTGTCCTCTTTGACAGAGGCTCCCTTTATGTCATGAAAGGATGCTCACGGGGTGCCTCTCTCCTCAGGGCAGGTTGTGCCAGGACTAACAGCAGACTATAAACAAGCCAAGAATTTTATGTATTTTGACTCCTTCTTATGTGATAGAATCAGAAATAAACACAATACAATTAGAAATTAATATGCAAATGAAAGAGATGAGCAAGGCTTGTGGTTCGCCTGGATATGACAAGATGTGATGGCAAAAGGAAGGCATTGGAAGATGAGAAGGTGAATGGGAAAGTTGAATATTAAACATATTTTGCTGAAAGTGGGGGACAGCATGCAGCCTCTCTCCCTTCTTGCCACAGAAAAGCTGTAGCTCTTTGTTGGGATTTCAGCTCTATTCATTGATGTTGGCTGTCAGGCTATGGGCTGGGAACATCTCTCTGCCATGCTGTCTTTTTGCACAGCTGCTTTTTTCTGCATCTCTTTCATATAATACACTTACAAGCCAAAGTCCAGCTTTAAACTCTGGGGAGTTGGGGATTTTTGTTTGCTTTTGCAATGTAAGTCATTAAAAATCATGAGAATTCATGGATAGAAAAAAAACTATTTAGTCATTCCGTAAAGCAGAAACGTTTTCAGCTGATAGTTTAAAAAAAAAAATCCAACAATGAAACTTGACAGGTTTCATCCCACTATCTGATCACTCCAAAAACTTATAAAACAAATTAAAATAATGATTTAGAATGAATAGACTTAACGTAGTCTTAGTCAGTGTTGCTTTTACTGTAATGTTCTGAAAACACTGGCTCCTAAGAAAAGAGACATGCAATGAAATAAAATGTCACAATGTAATATGTCAATAAAAACTTTGCAGCAAAATGAATCATTTCAAATATCTTAATAACAAGTTGAATTCACCTCTTGTCTACTATTCAAACATGCTATTGTCCAACATATTCCCCACCCAGCATAAGCTGATCATATCCACCTGTGCAGGAGCAAAAAAATGTTTGGTTATATCTTGTTTGGATTTTTTTTCTTGTTCTTTTACTTCATTTCTTGTTCACAAATACACCGTAGAAGCGTATGCAATGGCTTGCTTCATGAAGATTATGTCTAGATGAGTGGAAGTAGTTGAATTACTACACTTTAAGAAGCTACCATCTCCCAGCTAAGGCAAATCCCTCAGGCAAATCCTTGATTTGCATCTTAAGGTACACAGGCACGGGCAGTCATACAAGTGTCGTCCTTGAGGTTGCTCTCTTCATCAATAAAGTGGGCAACCATTCTAATAGTTCTCATCTTCTTCTTTGCACAGTTTCTAGAAAGTCAATCTGGATTTCATTCAGAAGATGTAGGGAATTTTTTTCTTGTTAAATGCTGTTAACTGTAAAACACAATGCTGGTATACACTTAGTCAAAAGCTAATAATTAGAATAAAAATATGTGCTATATTGAGTAGGGGGTTTCTAATTTATAAATATGTAATTCATTTTATTCTAACTTATGAAGTTCCTATCCTGAAAATGCATAACACAGTCATTATTCTTCAGAAGGAATAATATGCAGTAACTGTTAGAACTGCTCAGTATTTTATTAAAATAAAGGTCTGAAAGCTTTGCAAACATGATCGTAAGTCAGTAAGTGTTTGTGGAAAAACGTGATTGTAAGTCAGTAGGTGTCTGTGGAATACTGTTCTTGGCACACACATCTCAAATAAAGAGGCGACAGAAACTTTGCTCCCTGTCTCCATGCTTAATAATGCTCTCGTGGTTTGACAATGCCAAGAAATCAGAGCTCCCGCTGAAGTGCCTGGTGCCTTGAATTCAGCAGGGACTTTCTTATCATTCCTCTTCTATGTTGTCTAATGGACATTTTAGAGAACTGAGGGTATGCTTAGAAAATAAACAGCAAGAAACAATCAGTATAGCCTCTCTCTCTCATTTTTTGTGAAGCCAAGCCTTTGGAATAAGAACGACAAAAATCTATCAGCAGTGTTGCATGGAATACCTGCACTTTAAAATTACATTTTTTTTACAACTTTATAGCACATGATTTGCATCTGTTTAGACTACTTGATATCCTACAGGGATTAAAAGGTGTCTAGAAGAGTCAGATGACACATGTCCAAGCCTTACCAGCTATGGCTTTGCACCAGTATATGATCTGAAGGCTAATTTGTATTTGAATCAGCTTGCTCTATGTTTCTTGCCCAGGAAAGTGATTCAGGTATCAAATATTTCATTTCCATTTGATGGCTGTGAATAGCTGTTGTCATGCTCTAAATTACTAACATTCGTTACAATTAGTTTCTACTTTGGTTAAGGATTACTTTGCATCTGGAAAAATGGCAAGGTTCGTATCTTGTTTTTCAGAAATTTATTTTCTTGTCTATAATACCATATGTTTTGAATCTGCAATTTGCAGTGTAATACTTACTGATCCTTTGAGACATGATAATGATTATTTAATACCACAAACAGAAAAGTACAAGCACAAAATTGCTGTGTTGAAGTGCAAGATGATTCTTGGAAACATGAATCAATTGAGCAGACGAGCATTACCTTAAATCCACAAAATAGGATTGTTCCCAAAGAATTTGACAAATATTCCTTGAAAATGAGTCAGCAAAATAATCTGGTAGGTGAGGGGGAAGTAGCCATACTTTCTTATTCTGGAGCAATGAATTAGTTGCAAATCACTGATTTCATTTCAATATGCATGGATAATAAAGTCTATGTTAGAGAAAAGATGCAAGTTGTATTTGAAAAAAATGCTGAGTCACTAATGCCTGAATTTGTGTTACAGCCAAAACCAGAGAAACATGGGAAATTTAAAGAAAGGGACACTCTGAGTCATGTAATCTCTTGACATATAAATTGATTTGATGAAACTTGGGCTGTGTATGTTAATCTGTAAAGTCCGCTACAATATTCTTTCCCATCTGCATTCATTCCCCTTCTCGCTGAGCAGTGACGTTTCTCTATTTGATTCTCTGCCCAGATTGTTGCCTCACATCACCCTTTGCCTACCACTCAAGGACCCCACTGTAGTATTTGGAAAGATTCTGTGTTTTCCTTTTTCACATTCTTCCTTAGGCCTCACTTCTGCCAAATAGTAGTGGTTAGGGATGAGGGAATGCTGCCAATAACTGGATTATCAATAATTACATCGTCCTAATGTTTTAGCATCGTGTCCATTGACAGGTTCAACATGTTCAGCATCATGTTCCACTTCACTCTGAAATACTTTGCCCAAAGCATACCGTGCAAGGGCCACCGAGCTTGTACTATCTATATATACTGTCACAGGAGGCATCATTTTCCTCTCTAGCAGATAATAGAGAGTCTGCAATGAATCACATACAACTCCGCTGAAAGAAAAATGAATATGGCAGTCACAGACAGCAGATGACAAAAACGTTGTTCAGTTGCTATAAATAATATATTGCAGAAATGAATCAATTATGGTTCAAGGGAAAAGTTTTAGCACCATCATACATTACTTCCTTTCTGATTTGGAAACAGCCCTCTGTATCTGAAAGGGGACAAACGTATGTCATCTGTTTGATTATCCACGAGTCAACATTTTATTGTGTTCATAAAGACTTTGTTCTCTCTGATTCCTTGCTCTCATGTGATCACAGTTAGCATTTCTCCACATCCAGAGGAATCCTCCTGGGGGTTAGCTAATGAAAAGTGCTGTAATTCAAGAAATGCATCCCCTTTGGCTGCTGTTATTTGCTTTTCTTTGGCAGTCAAACAAATATTGATATTTGAGGGCCTCATCTACTGACAGAAATTTCTTTCTTGGTCTCTCATATGGATGTAGATTAACAATGGATGTAATCCACTCCCACTCAAAAACTGTATTTTTAGTTGCAAAAGTATTTTTTCTATTTACATATTTTTTTTTAGTGGAAGAATAGATCATTCTTTACTATGGCCTCATGTTTCTCCTGATTTGCATAATCACTGGGAATTAGATTGCTTAGGACATAGTGCAAATCTGATTGTTTCTTGTATTTATGCTAACAAGATTGTATAGCCAGACACCTTTTTGTTCACAGGGAGATGCCTGGGAAAATTCAAAATCTCCTAAAATAGTGCAGAGATGTATTATTTCTTAAAATAATAATAAAATTTTAAAAAGGCAAAACAGAAAAAACAACCAAAATCCCAATCATCCTATTGCGTTTCTGCTGCAGTCAGACCTCTTGTAACTGACGCCCTCCGAGCCCTGTGCAGTTAACACAGCGTGCCGCCCTATGGACCTCTCTCTGTCTTGCACTAACCTAGGGCTTGCTGCCCTTGATGGAGCACCAGTCCCACCCCAAAACCATCCAACCACTGCATGAAGCCAATGGTTCTGGGGTGATATTTAGACTGCTAAAGACCTGGAAGGCCACAGACGTAGACATTTGTGTGGCTGGCTTTTGCTGACAAACACCTGTTGAGATACAGGTGGCTGAAGCACTGGAGGGAATAGATCTGGATAGAACAGCCAACCATCTTCGGGAGGAGAATCCCATGAATCTTGTCAAGGTGTTCATACAAGCACTGTGGTACCATTTTTGCATGTCTGTTTGTCCTATAATTTACTTTATGATTTAGCCTGTAAAGCCTATCGTAGTTATAGGTAGCGCGTTGTCAGAGCAATGGGAGTAAAAGGAGGTCCTTCCTTGTTGAGAACTCCCCTGGAAACAAAAGAGGGTATCTCAGATCTTGGGAAAACTCTCAAAATCAGATAAATGAATGCTGCAAGATAATTACTCAAAGGACATTTGTCATCTGAGCATTTAAGCAGCACATCAATTCTCTTTAGAGTTTATTTAATATTCTGGGTATGTCAAATCTGGATTCCATTTCCATTTGCATTTGCAAGACACCTGGTACGGTCAGAAGAATATTGAGAGGAATTAATTCATCTCACACTGCATTAGGAAACCTCTTTCATGATTTCAGATATTAAGTTCCATAACAGTGATAGCTTCCAATTAATTGCTCTCAGCCACATATTCTTGTTCACATATCTTTGCATAGAGAAATTCCCTATACTGTCTTTTTACAATTATCTAATCTACCTAACAAAGTTGGGCCATGATATTTTATACCACAATATGTGAAAATTAGTCAGCCAACACAATGCTAATGGATTTTTGAAGCTGATAATATTTGCTATATCTATTCGATTTGGGACAGTGACTTCTGACATCTTTGCTCCTTGAGAACTGGAGTGGAAACTGTTCCAAATTCTGGTGTGGTCTCTACCCAGGATAATGCAACTCCAATGGTACTTTGATCACATCCATCCCAAGAGGTACCACTGCAGAAAAAGATAGGGTCCATTTTCAGACAGAGGCAGTCATGACAAGTTAACTGCTGACATTCAGGACTGTTCCTGTGCTTCCTAGGGTCTACTTTATCAGGTAAATAATTAGATACAGGATCCATACCTCCCTATTTTACATTCTTTACATTTTTACACTGAAGAAATCAGCAGAATTGATTACTGATGTCTGATTGATACTTGCCTCTTGGCTCTTCTCCTCAACTGCAGAATGATAATGAAACCAAACCAATTGTGCGAGTAATGCAAGAATTTCAAGATATCACCTTAGACTAGTTCATAGAAAGTTGATATATTTTCAAATGCAGGAATCTGTGTTTGTTAGGAAAGCTTTTGTATGAAGTTGAAGATGAATTGGTTGCTAATCTCCTCTGAGATTCTCATCTAGATCCATCCACCAAGCTCAGGGACAGGAGTTTTGACTGCTCCAACCTGCAGCCGTATTATCTTAAATGCAAGATAAACACATTGAAGTGTTGCAAAGTAAAATTGAAGTTTCACAACTGATATCTCAATTAAAAATTTTAGAAAATAATTATAAGTTCATAGAACTTAAAAGCTTAATTATACTTATTTATAGAAGTTTACTTCTTAGAAAGCATAATTTGAAAGAACTATCTTTTGAGAAATAGTTTCATCACTCTTTAGTAAATTAAAAAATGAGTGATTAAGCACTTCTTATCATGCTTTTGCTGACTTTTTGAGTAATTTCACAAAGTATCTGAAAGATATAATCTTTTTTAAAAATACTTTTTTTCCACAGCAGAAGTGCGGAGATGGATTGGTGTTACTATTTGTTTGATTTCCCATTAGGTTTGCATTCCAGACCCTCAAGATATTATTATTTATAACCGTCTATGTTGCAGCAATTCTTAAGAGCAGTAAGAACTGAAACTGCACAGTGTTAGTTGTGTTTGGATGTACAGCTTCATGCAAAAAGTCCATAAAGCAGATAGGCACAAAGTGAAACAAAAAGGTGACTGTAGTTACACACACATGATCAACAGAAAACAGAAGGTACAGATGGAAATGGAATTGCCCCCAAAAGCTATGGCAGAGCCAAGAATTGACCTCAGATTATTTGAATACAACTAAAATACACTGTGAAATTTTACTCCTAAAAGAAAAAAATTGTATTCTAGCTCTTGTGCTCTGTAATGAGCATGAAAAATAAGGCCTTCTTAAGGGCTTTTAAATATGAAAGATTACAATATGGGAACAAAACTGAGATGTTGCTGCCTCTTGCAAATGCATAGTACTGGATTTGATAAACAAAATATTTAGTGGTACTGAAAACTAATAATGGACAATTCTGGCAAAATGCCAGAACCAAACATCTAGTATATTGACATAATTTTTACTTTTTCTAACTGAGTCTGCTGGAGTCTGATTTATTCCAGCCAGCCCTTGTTCCCTTGCAGGAATTGTTGACATGGTATATTATAGCAATCAATCAATATCTGATTAAATGAATGAAGCTCTTTCATTACCTTGAAGCCCAGATTGAATTGCTGCAGCCGTAATGGGAAGACAATATTTTACCTTGCTGTGGGGAAACCCCCACCCTGCTTCCGAGCCCTGATACTTATTGTTCAGCTTATTCTGTTGGAGAGAAAGATTTACATCTCTCCTTTCCCAGCAGCAATTAGGAAAGAAGGTCCAGGATTAACTGACCATGGAGGTGGCTGTGGTATCACTTTCCCTCTGAAATGAGCATGCAGGTTAAATATTGTTTGCAAGGGAGGGGGAAGGAAGGAAGGAGGATTTCTAGAAATGGGCATTCTGAACCCAGGGCTGTGGAAGTGGTCTTCGTCTGTATTAGCCACACCACATCACCAAAAATGCAAAGCCTTACGGTGGGCCTGTCATGTGTCACTTTGCTGTGAGATTGCGGAGATTCGCGCTAGATGTTTACCAGCTTCTGGTCTGTTATTATTAGGAAGCAGAAGAAGAAACCAAGTAGGCTCCAAAACTGTTTTACCAACGAAATTAATTACTGGTGGCCCAGTAGCTGGCTGGTGCTAGCAGCCATGACTCCCATGCCCTCGGCGGAGAGTCTGTGAGTCCCTGCTCTCCATAACCGCAACACATGGGAGGGCAGGGCTGCTTCCTGCTTTTCTCATCTTTTCCCTTTCCATATCTCTAGCTTCATTACTGAGAAGAAATCATTTAACGGAGGTAATAAAGTCATTTTGCAGCACCAGCACCGGTGGACCTAAAGGGAAAGGAGAATTGCTGGTCCCTGAAATAGCACAAGTGGAGCTAATGGAGATAACAGCCATGGTAGTTACTGACTGTTTGCTTCTTGACCAGAGAAAAATATGGTCCTGGCTTTAATTTTGTTAATGAGAGACTAAGCAACTGTATTTCCACCAGCCTAACAAACCTTGTTTGAGGGTTTGTATATCACAGCACTGGCTCTTGTATGTCCCTTGAAACTATGCACAGGGGTATTTTGAAAATATTACAAAATCATACTTAAATTAGCTTAGCGCTCCACAGAGCTGTTCAATGCTAAATCAAGCTCTTATATGTAAGATGTGCCTTTTTAGTTTGTTTTTGCACAGTCCATCGCAGCAGAGATGTGGTGTTTCAGAGAAGAAGCCACTGGCGCATTGCCTCACAGCACCACTAACGCTCAGCCTGGCTGCAGCGAGTCAATGCAGCAGGTCCACCACCCGTGACCAGCCCCATCCATCTCCAAAGAGAGAGATCAGAGTGTGGCGCCAGGCCTGGTCTTAATCCCTTGCTTGGGGTTGCAAGAGAAGATGCTGTTTCTGGAAACCAAACTTTCACTTTGGTCTAAGTGGCGGTTGGCAAAGGGTGGCTTCTACTTCTGGTCCCAAACACAGCAGGTCCTCAGACACGGAGGGCTGCCTGCTACAGAGGAGGCAGGGGCTGAGCATCTTTGCAGCCTGGGTGACCTCCTCTCTTCTCCTCCAGGAGAAAGCAGCAGCTGACACAGACACCTGAGGGGATGGATTTCCCCCACAGGTTTCTAACTGGACCATCTCTTAAAATGCCCTTGCAAGGGCAGCCCTTTGCAAGGACTGTCTCTTGTGCACAGGCTGGGAGATGGCAGCAGAGTCTCACCTTGTGTTCTGATTTCCCAGTGCAACCAAGGCCTCTAAACCCCTTACGTGCTCCGCAAACCCCAGCTCAGGGATGAGCAGCTCTCAGTTAGTGGTATAGCCAGGATCATCTCTCTGGTGCCCTTGACTCCCATTTCTCCAGGCAGTGCTGTCACCAGCACTGTAATATATAACGCTCTTGAGCAGCGAGGGAAATAGGTACTAACTAGCTAAGACCGCTCTTTTCGCTGGCTATAGCTGGAAGTCAGTGTGTCTAGGGGAAAGTGCCACACTTAATCACTCACTTTGGGTGTAAATTTAGAGTATGGAACTCTTGCCAAGGTGAATCAATTATTTTATTGGCTGGAATAAGTGATTATGAAGCTTTCTTGGCATACAATTAGCTCTTTCTTTTTTCCAAGCGTTGCAAACCTTTTAGAAGAAACAGCAACTGAGAGAAAATTATTCAAGAGAAAATGATTCAAGGATCACAGGGCAATTTTTATACTTTAATGCTATCTGCACTATAAGAAATATGGCAGGTTCCACATTTAAATTTGGGGAATCAAAATGAATGCTTTTAAGAATTGCCTTTTATGCTAAGTGAAAATAAGAGCAATGACTGACTGTAACAAGGGTAAAGCATCTTCCTTATGTCAGAGATGGATTGTGGGTAAAATGTTGACCCTTAGCTCCTTTTTCTGATGTTCTTTGTTCTGTAAAAATCAGATTTAGAAAAACTTATGTAAGGCAGTTGAAAGTAATTCCACTATATGCAAGACATGTCAGGGACCAGAAGTTATATAATTTATGGACAACCAAAGAAAAGAGCAATACTTTGGAAAAATTCAAATGGCTCCTTCCCATCATCCTTCAGCAGAGAGAATATATAGACAGGGTTTTAAACTTGCAATTCTTCCTACTTTTTTGCAATTTTAGGAGACATTGTGGGTACATCACATTCCATAACCTCCATTAACCTTCACAACGTGATAGATTCAGACTGTGATGGGCCTAGACAAGGGGTGGGAGGCAGAGGAGGAAACTCACAGACGAGAATCTTTTATTTTCAGACAGATTTCATCTTTTTCTTATAAGAAGATATGAACAAGGCTGGGAACTGCACCGGGCTCTTCCATGGGACAGGCCTGTGCACAGAGCTATTTGCTCTCTCCATGACGAATCTCCTACCCTGTAATGCTGCAGAGGCATGGTGCGGCTGAAGGTGGGCTGGACTCGAGGGATGGGGAGCACAGCAGGCAGCATCTCATCTAAAGCATCCAATGCCACCCATTCTCAGGCATTGCAATAGATGATCCCCTAGTCTAATCCAATTTGGCAGCCTGTTTTATACTCTAAAGTCAGAGTCCTCTCTGCACTTATTATAGCTGAGGTACATCAAGAGACAGGCATGCCTATTTCAACACAAAATGGCAAGTAAGGGTCAGCGTCTGGCCCCTGTAAGCCTGCAGTAGTCCTGTTGATTTCACTAGCACCCTCATTGCTTCCTACCAGCTCATTGAGGCAGAAGCTGGAGCAGGCGTTACTGGTGGTGAAAGTCAGGAGTACTTGAGCCGGGAAAAAAAATATCACTCTGGGCAGCTCAAAAATGTGTAAAACTACATCAAGTGTATACAGAAAGTCTTTGCTTTAAGTGTCTTAGATACACAGTTGCTAATGCATGCAGCTAATTAAAGTCCCCGTGGGAAAACTGAGTGATGTAAAGTATTATGTACAAAGCAACCAATTTATTGCAAGTTTAGTCCATACAATAAAATGAATATTGTTAGAAGATTTGATTTACATAGAACCTATTAATGTTTTATGTTAAATTATTTTCATCATTAGTCTTAGAATATTTACAACTTTATATAAAAAGTATATTTTGTGAAAGCACTAATAACTCTGTATAGTAAAGATCTGTAATATAGTAAACAATTTGACTTATTTCACACTCTGAAAGCAGTAGGGGTTTGTGAAAAGAGTAGTCAATTATGTTCTAATGCTGGTACTGATATGGTGGTTACTTGCTCTTGGGAATAGTCCTGCTGAGGTTAATAGAATCAGTCACACGAGCATGGCTACTGGGGAACGCGTAAGCAGGGAGAATGCAGGTCTGCAACAGTCTTTCACAGGGACACAGCAGATTCTTGGTGTCTCAAGAAAGTAGAGCAAACCTCTGCGTTGGAGCTTTCTGACATTGATCAAGACCATCTAGCCTCCATACTTTCACCTCAAGCATGGTAACTAAAAAGCATGCCAGCATTCACCTTTGGGCCACATAGTATAAACCATGTGGCTATTAGTTGAAAAAAAAGTAGAAAGTGTGTGTAGCATAGTGATCTTTGGCATCTCTTTCTACGCTTCATCTAAGTATTTATGACCATACTCCTTCACAAAGAATTTGCATCAGCAAGGGATGAGGAGGCAAGACAGAAAAAGCTGGTTTTCTCTACCTGAAGCTTTCCAGAAATATATATATACATGTTGCAGAGCAGTTTTGTTTTAACTTCTTTTGTTAAGTTGAAATTTTTCCCCAATTTCAAACAGAGCAGAGAATTTAATCCATTCTGGAGCACAGTTTCTTCCTTACAGAGAGAGATCTCCGGCCAGTAGATCAAGGCCAGTAGAGTTGATTTTCATTAGTCAGTCTGATTTAATCTGAATGCGATCTCCTGGCCTTGCTTCTGCAGATTTGTACCTAAATTGGAGAGAGCAGCCAAAATCACTGGCAGAGCCTCTCTGCAGCAGAAGGAGGTTCACTTGTTATCCTCCTTATGTGGACGCATACTCATGCCAAATACTAAGGAATGCACAGGATGCTTAAGGTCTTGGTCAACCAACCCATCCAGTTGAGCCCTGTATGGCACTGCTGTTGGTACTTTAGGACAGGGTGACCATGTCTCTGCAGGACAGTCTGGGCAGAAATTACTCCTCAGAAAATTAAACACCAACTGCTTTTATCTCTATGTGCATCTTCTACCTAAAAGTACCGTAACATGGGTGGAGGGTGATAACGTAGTAACAACCTTGCGAACCAGCTACCAGTTGTCAGCTGTCTGATCAATTATCTAATACATCAAAAATGAGCAGGAGCACAAGCATAACAGGTTGGTGTACTATACTGGCTTAGGGGTTTGCCTGTCATTGAGTTTGCGTTCTGCTGCACAGGACGGGGAAATCAGCCATCCCCGATCTTGCTTGCACAAGAAGAGGTTTCTCATAGTTCAGAGAATTCAAAATGAGCAGTGGCTGCATATAATGAGGCAGTCTGGCCTTCTTACTATTGAATAGCAATAGCCTGTGCTAGGAATGCATTAGAGAAAGAGAAATAAATAGGAAAAAAAATCTATTTTGTGAGCAATTGCAGCTGTCAAGCTGCTCTCAGACTCTTTCTCATTTTTAGTTTTATTATTACACAGAAGATGTTTGTTTCAGCCTCTCCCTCTCCGGGGGGAGGGGGGGGCTGCTTTCTCTCAGGGATTTAGATATTCAAAGCAGAGAGGAGAAAATCATAATCCTGAGGCAGCCAGCAGCTCCATGAAACCTGGAGTTTCCAGAGAGGACAGAGGTCAGTGCACATGCTACAGAAAGACATTTCAGAAGAGATCCGGGCTGGGCACAGAGGCCTCTAACGTACCCAGGAACAAAGTGTTAATGGCGGGTGCAGGGAGACAAGTCTGTCAGCCAGACACGACTAAACCACCTGAAGACTGTATTGTCCCATCTCTAGCTAAAAAGAGAATTGTCCTTCCTATACCCCTGGTCTCCTCCTGGCAGCCTATCTCTAAGCCTGCTTGAAGCAGGACAGTTCTGGGTAAACAAGGTTTGGTTCAAGATCGATTGTTTAATTCTAGAGAGAAATATTTTGGTTGGGAAATGCTGAACAGATCTTTAGATACCTCCAAGGGTAGAGCTGAGTATTCTGCCGAAATGCTCAGAGTGCAACAGGGCCTGAATACCAAGGTGAGCCCTTAAAACTCTCCTAACATTTATCCTCAGCCACCAGAACAGCAGCTCTGTGACACCACAGACATAAAAAAAAAAAACCTCCTTTATTCATCAAAAGCTTTCTTCTACCCAGCTTTTCTGCCAGCTATAACCAAAATCTGCTTGTTCCCATGGGAGCTGACATGGCTTCACCAGCACTGCAACCCCACCCGGGAGCAAGGCGGGAATTTTATGCAGCACTTCTCAGCTTGCCCTAGGCATCTGGTTCAGGTGTTTCTACAGAGGGTGCGACTAGACCTTGCAGGACTTTGTACAGTGCTGGGGCAGAACTAGTGTATGCACAAAGCAAGCTGGAGTGAGAACCTGCATGGTGGTAACTGCAGTGTAGTTTGTACTGGGCCTGGCTGGGATGGAGCCCCTTCTTAGCAGCCCCTATGGTGCTACGTTTCAGATTTGTGGCCAAAACGGTGTTGATAATGCACCAATGTCTTAGCTATGGCTGAGCACTCCTTGCACAAAGTCAAGGCTCTCTGCCCCCATAGTGAGTGGGCTGAGGGTGGGCAAGCGGTTGGGAAGGGACACAGCTGGGACAGTGGACATCACTGACTAAAGGGATATTCCGTACCATGGAAGGGCTATGTCGTACCATATAACGTCATGGTCAGCTGGGGATTTGGTCTTTCCAAAGTAGTCATCGGTTGGAGACTAGGTGGGCTGTCTGCTGATGGGAGGTGGTGAGTGATTGCCTTTGCATCTTTCACTTGGCTTTTTTTCTCTTCCCTTCACTTATTAAACTATCTTTATCTTGACCCATGAGTTTTTCTTGCTTTTTCTCTTCTGATTCTTTCCCACATCCCACTAAAGGGTGAGTGATCCTCTGGTGAGTGCTTAGCTGCTGACTGGGATCAACCCACCACACGTTAGACAAGTCATTGCTTTCCTGGAGCTGTGAGATTACTCTAGGCAGGGTTCCTGGAGATTTTTCTGGGTTTTCTTGTAGTATTTCATCAGTGAATCAGCTACTTATGCTGCAAGATAGATGAGAAGAGTAGTTAAACAAGCTTGACCAGGTATTCGTATTGGTACACACAGAAGCTTATCTAAAGTGTTGCCATTCATGACATACTCTTCATATTATTTTCTGTCTTCAAATATATCTTTAGATTGTCACAAAAAATAAAAGAGGGGATGTACTAACAAACAGCAGTACAGATATGTTGCAGTGTTAGGGAAACATAGTCATAAAATGGACTTTCCAGCCTGGGAAACTGAGATTGCAAACTTTGTTTTAGCACTGGAAAAAAAAAAATAATTGTATTTTGTTGTTTCTTGCCATACAGGAAAAAAAAACCACTAAATAAATAGTCAAGTTTCCCAGATTGTTGGGCGAGTGGAGCTGGCTTAAAACTTCAGTACTGACATGGAGAGCTCATCAGCTCCAGGGAACGTAAAGAATTGCAGATGAGTGCTTGCCACCAGAGACACTTGTCTGTCCTGGGGTGGTGCAAAGCAGGAGCGGGGACGCAGCTGGTCCCGCTCCACCTGCCATCAGTCCACCTCCAGTACTGCTCTCCCTACCCTTCTGGGGTAGTTTGGGGTGTCTGACCTCACTTCTCCTGATACATTCTAAGGCTTTGGTGCCAACCTTTCACCTACCTCCATTTTCAATTCCAAGGCAGCAAGACAAACACTGCAGTGGCAGTTAACACCATCTGCCTTTGCACTTGGTTGAGTATTTTTTTTGTATCAGAATTTAATAAAAGATTCAGTGGCTTTGAGATACAAGTGTTTAAAGAGATCCAGTAATACAGTAAACTTCTGAACCCCATCCAAATCACCTGGTCTCATTTTCCATCTTTAACAGAAAATTTTGTTTCCTAAAGCTTATTCTGAGGCAGAATAGTAATTAAGGAAACCTATAGACATCTTTCCTAACGGAATCAAATAATCTATTTCCAGCTGATCCTACCACATTTCCTGAATTATATCTTACAGCTAACATCTGAAGAGAATACAAAATTTTTCAGGTTTTATTATTAAAGTTATTATTAAATTATTATTAAAATTAAAGTGAGTACAAGTCCTATATCCTCACCATTATTGATGAAAAGGCTTATCTCTACTCTCTACTACTAGCCCAAATACCAACATACCACTAAACTGAAAGTCAGAGATTTTTTTCATCAGCTCTTCTAGAAATACAGAGGCTCCAGTGCCAGCTCTGTAAGGCCCCGCAGACAGCAGTGCCATTGCTTCAGCAGAAAGGGAGTGCTGGAGACATTAAAACTGGATCGGCATTTTGTCACTGAATGGTGGCAGTTTCCCCGAGGGTCACACAGCCCTGACGTCCCTCATTTGAGCAATCTGCATTAGAAGCTTTTCTGCCTACAGTCAAAGCACTTCGTAGTAAGGCAGGATGCGGTGTCAGCTACAGGCCTGCCTAAAAAATCTGGGAGAGGGTTTTGAGACCCTGGCCGATCCCACCTATGGTACGAACCATGGTTATGGAAATGATTAGAGCAGTGTAACTGCTGAAAGAGCGGTTTTATGACAAAACTGGATATCTGTGAAGAGGATGTGTCTGAAGCAAGTGAAGCTAACTATGCCCCAGGAGCAAAACACATATACTGGATTGTATAATCTGGTCCCTTCCCTTCCCTCAGTGCAGCTGCATCCAGCCTGCACAGTATATAGAGCTTTAAAACAGATACAGCCAGCCTGGGCATGTGAACAAATGATGGTGTAACCTCAGCCCTGCTACGTAACTCCATACCATCATTGCTGCTCAGGCGACTAACCAAGTGAGTGTGTGTCTGCCCCATCCCGCAGAAATGTAGCGGGCGCAGTCGGCAGGGGACAGAGAGGGCAGAGAGCTGCACTGTGTTTTCCCAGGTTTTCCAGTGTCAAATGACACAGAACTTAAGCTGAACTGGGCAAGATTTAGAGGGAAGGAGAGGGAAAGTGGTATTTGGTCTTTTCGAAGTCCCCAGGAAATCTGTGCTTGAGAGTCTCCGTTATTTCCAATAAAGACACATCTCTGACATAAATCTGCAGTGCTAAGCAGAATTTGCACAATCTGCTTTTGCCCAATGACGAGTAAATTTGTTTTTGTAGATAAGCTTGCAGGTAGAGCACAGCTGGTGCGGAAATTACTGGTTTTAATTTCTCTTTGGTTATGTATGTGATTTAATTACTGCAATCCCTATTATCAGCTCCTTTAAACTTTTACTTATTGTCGAGCATGAAGAATATATTTCCTTTTGACAGAAAGCTACTTTCCACAAAGTGACAATCCATCAGGTGAAATTGTCATGTTAATCAGTCTATTCACAAATACACCATGTATGTGGATAAGAATCATAGAATCATAGAATGGTTAGAGTTGGAAGGGACCTTCAAAGGTCATCTAGTACAACCCCCCTGCAAGGAGCAGGGACATCCCTGACTAGATCAGGTTGCTCAGAGCTTCATCCAACCTGGCCTTGAATGTTTCCAGGGATGGGGCACCCACCACCTCTCTGGGCGACCTGTTCCAGTATTCTACAACTCGCATTGTGAGATTTTTTTCCTAATATCCAATCTAAATCTACCTCCCTCTATTTTAAAACCATTACCCCTCGTCCTATCACAACAGGCCCTACTGAACAGCCTGTCCCCATCTTTCTTGTAGGCCCCCTTGAGGTATTGGAAGACCGCTATCAGGTCTCCCCGGAGCCTCCTTTTCTCCAGGCTGAACAGCCCCAACTCTATCAGCTTGTCCTCATAGAAAAGGTGCTCCAGCCCTCTGATCATCTTGTGGCCCTCCTCTGGACCCTCTCCAACTGGTCCACGTCCTTCTTATGTTGGGGACTCCAGAACTGGACACAGAACTCCAGGTGGGGTCTCACCAAGGAGAGTAGAGGGGCAGAATCACCTCCCTCGACCTGCTGGCCACATTCCTCTTGATGCAGCCCAGGATGCAGTTGGCCTTCTAAGCCGCAAGGGCACATTGCCGGCTCATGTTGAGCCTCTCGTCCACCAGCACTCCCAAGTCCTTCTCCTCAGGGCTGCTCTCAATCCATTCTCTGCCCAGCCTGTATTTGTACCTGGAATTGCCACCACCCAGGTACAGGACCTTGCACTTGGCCTGGTTGAACTTCATGAGGTTGGCACGGGCCCACCTCTCCAGCCTCTCCAGGTCCCTCCCTTCCAGCATGTCGACGGCACCACACAGCTTGGTGTCATCGGTGAACTTGCTGAGGGTGCACTCTATCCCACTGTCCATGTCACCGACAAAGATGTTGAACAGGGCCGGGCCCAACACAGACCCCTGAGGGACACCACTCGTGACCGGTCTCTACTTGGACATCGAGCCGTTGGCCACCACTCTCTGAGTGTGGCCATCCAGCCAACTCCTTATCCACCAAGTGGTCCATCCATCGAACCCATGCCTCTCTAGTTTAGAGAGAAGGATGTCGTGCGGGACAGTGTCAAAAGCTTTGCACAAGTCCAGGTAGATGATATCTGTTGCTCGTCCCTTGTCCACTGATGCTGTCACCCATCATAGAAGGCCACCAAATTGGTCAGGCACGATCTGCCCTTGGTGAAGCCATGTTAGCTGTCACCAGCCACCTCCTTGCTCTCCATGTGCCTTAGCATGGTTCCAGGAGAATCTGCTCCATGACCTTGCCAGGCACAGAGGTGAGGCTGACCGACCTGTAGTTCCCTGGCTCTTTCTTTTTTCCCTTTTTAAAAATGGGGGTTATGTTCCCTCTCTTCCAGTCATCGGGGACCTCACCAGACTGCCACGATTTCTCAAATATGATGGCCAGTGGCTTGGCAACTTCATCTGCCAGTTCCCTCAGGACCAGCAGATGGATCTCATCAGGTCCCATGGACTTGTGCACCTTCAAGTTCCTTAGATGATCCCAAACCTGCTCTTCAAGTACAGTGAGCTGAAGGGATCAGGAGACTGCAGGATGTTATCAACAGCCGTGGTCAGGAGTAATCATCAGGATCATCTCTATAAAAATGCTTGTGATTCAAACAAAGGTTTTCCTCCCATTTCCTACAGAAGAAGCTTTCAGCATCTACACACTTGCCACATGGCAGAGCTCCTGGCTGGGTCTCTGGTGGAGACATGACATTAGCAAAATGTTTTTCAAATCATAGCATCATGGACTTTTTTTTTTTGTGATTAGGCTGAATATGAAGCAGTTTTTCTCCTCCCTAATTTTTCTATGCAAAACATCCAGAAATCAAGAAGACAGATGCTAAGATCCCAAGGCAAAAACCAGACACGCTGAGTGACAGCACCTTTCCTCCCTTAGGAGAAGGGAAGGTTGATCCTTCCAAGCTGAGAAGACCCATAGATTGCTTTATTCAACATTAAACTTTTGTGTGCACCTGTAGCTTATCAAATTTTGGGTGTCATCCTTATGCTTGTATTTTAAGTGTTATGCATTCTTCTGCTATGCCTTTGAAGCAAGTGTTTGAGTCAATAGGTAGAGGGCACAGCATAATCCCTTCCTCCAAAAACTGGCAGTTTTGACATCATACACGGAAACATGTCTCCCCAGCCAATACGTACTTACAGCACATTTTCTTCCGTGTAATTCTTTCTGCTTGCTGGCTGGACTCACTGTTTCATCTTTGCTCCTCTGTATCCACGATATGTAAATCTAAGTTGAAACCTCCCAAAGTCCTCATCCAGTGCCCATTTTCCCATCTAAGCCAGTCCCTCTAAGGCTGCTGTGGAAACAACTGCTGTGGGTCACAGGAGGGTGAAAAGGTGTATTTTGAGACTGAGACAGAATATAAAAGAGGAGGTTTACATTTCTGCAGAGTTCCTCACCCTGCACAGGGTCTATAGGTCTCCTGCCCAGCACATTTCTCAGTGGGCTGTGCATCAGGCCAGTTGTCTTCCTTTGAAAGACATCTCTGCCTTACTGCAGCAGTAACCAGTTAAGTTACACTTTAGAAACTATTACATCAACAGTTCTAAAATGCAGGTCTTCAAAGATGTGGAAAACACAATTTTTTTGGAGGAGGGGGAACTGCACATATCCATTATGAACTGTCATGTAAGAAAAAAAAATAAAAGACTAAACTTAAAAAATTTTAATTTTATCAGTGAACACCTTAAATGCATTTAAGTTTGACCAAACTTAAAATTGCTATAATCCAACAATATAATATCATTCATTTATATGTAAGTCAAGAATAAACAGTCTCTCCAGACCAAAAATAGTACAGAATCCAATCAAAATGTATATCATCTATTTCCCAAGCCATTTGACATCAAACATCAGCCTCTACTTTAGAAACCAAAATGCTACTACATGGATTATTCAGCTATTTTGGGGGGAAAATCCACCTTCAGCAAAACTCACAGTGAAACTCCCGTTGATGGAGCCTTTCCCTGCGCGTTGGCCCGGTTGGTGCTCAGGCTCCTTGGGGCAGCTTGCATCACCACAGCCCCTGTGCAAGTCAGTGAGGCTGCCCTGGTCACAGGCACACCTGGGTGCTTTGCAGCATCCTTCATTCAAATCCTTCTGGTTTTTCTCTGGTAGTTTTCACAGGCTTTTCCCACACATGTTGAAAGAGCATGCACTGCTATAGCAAGGTGTATCTCCATTACTTAATGCAACATTTATTGAAACAGAGGGAGATAGATTTAGATTAGATATTAGGAAAATTTTTTTTACAATGAGGGTGGTAGAATACTGGAACAGGTTGCCCAGAGAGGTGGTGGGTGCCCCATCCCTGGAAACATTCAAGGCCAGGTTGGATGAGGCTCTGAGCAACCTGATCTGGTTGGAGATGTCCCTGCTCCTTGCAGGGGGGTTGTACTAGATGACCTTTGAAGGTCCCTTCCAACTCTAACCGTTCTATGATTCTATTATTTGTTCTGTTTAACCCTATGAAATGGAGGTACTTCAAGCATATGATTTATGCCTCTCCTGAAGCACATGCACACACACAAAAATGTTTAGAGTTTTCAGTCAAATATTTCTGAGATTAAAAATGTAAACTGCATAAGGTGCCTAACTCGTCAACTGATTGATATATCTATTACTTTTAATGAAATCAGACATGATTTAAGCCTACTGGAAGGCTACAGTCTACCTTTGGACTGTAGTCCAAAGTGCTGGAATTAATTTCAGATGACTGCTTAGTGGTGCTGCTAAAACAAATATGTTTTACAGAAGGAAAATACTGACAGAATGCCATGTGACTGAGAAAAAAGGATCTGTTCATCAAGGATTCTTCTATTTGATTTTATATGAATAAATTAATTAGAATTCATGCAATTATTGTGCTCCTAAAAGTCTGCTGCCTGTTTGCTGAACTGTACAGTGTACTGAGTTTATTATAAATCTAACGTTGTTATGCTTTTCTGAATGACTCTCAGACATCTTTGCTATGAGATGTCTTAGAGCTAACTTATCTTCCCATGCTCACTGCTACAAGCAAAAATAAGTCACACACAAAAAAAGAAACAAAACAAAGAAAGTTTAAAAAAGACATATCTAATTCAGATTTCTTCTAAGTGCAACCTTCTTTAAGGATATAAATACTTGATTCTGAATTTTCCAAAATAACAAATTATTTCAGATGTCTTACTGTGAATACTTTTTGTGTTGATGCTTTTCTATGAGTATAGAGCAAATCCTCTCCCCCCACCAAAAAAAAACCCAGTAGTTCTTGGTGGCTGTTACAATGTGACATTTGAAGTCCAGCAGTAATTTTCTATACTACATCTTGCAAATGATTTTAACATCTGTCTATGATATTTTCCCAATATCTCCTCTCATTGACATCTGTTGGAAAACTCAAAGTTCTCAGCAGCAGGTTTAGATGTGTCATTGATTAAAGATTGTTAGTTATAGGGAAATTTGGATATTCTCCTTCTACTTCTTTGATGGTGGCAGCAGGCGTTCAGGGTGTCAGAAACAAGAGTGAAACCGAGAGATAATACCTGCAGATGTCATTTCTGCAGTCTGGCTGGGCTCAGCTTGGAGGATACTGCAATGTAAAACGGGTTCCTGGAATTACAGATTTTTTTCTTATATGAAGTCTTAACGGTCTAGGACTTGGTTCTGTAAAGTATTGAGCCCTTTGAAGCAAACACAAATGATTTATGAGATACACACCTGAAGACAATGTATTTCAGTGTGGTGTTGACTTAGATGTGAACACCAGCCTTGGATGAGGCCAAGGTGAGCGTTGCTGCAGCAGTTTTGTCTCTCCCGTTAGATGTGATGTAGAGCACAGTCTGTAAGTGATGGGAACTGTGAGTAGCAGAGGGAGCTTTCTTACCCTGCCTGCATCAGCCCTGCCATGTGCAGGATCTAGCTTCTACAGGGACCATAAGGCCATATGGTGCTATCTGAGATACTGAAAAATACATTACATGAAAGATTTCAAAACACACTCATTCTTTAGTTTCCTTGAAGTGACTCCTTGGGTTTTAGTAAAACTTTTAAGAAAAAAAGTTGAGAGAGTTTTGCATTGTATCAAAAAAAAAAAAAAATTTAAATCAATTAACAATATTCCCCAACTGATAGCCTGTGCAGATCCACAGCAAAACCTCACAGTGGGTCAAATCACATCCTTCTCAAAGAGTCTCTGCATTTCCATCAGGAAAACGTAATCAGAGGAGGACTGTGCAGCCTTCCACAGCAGTGGAAGAATGAATGGTCTCTGCTAGGATTATTTGTACAGGAAATTTGATTGCTAATATGCATTAAAAGGTGATGTTAAAATGTTATGACAATGAGGAGTACCAAGATCAATAGAGAAATTGATGTTCTGGAAAACTAGATCCAATTAGATGGAGATCTTGATGCACTGAATACGTTTGCTCCTGACAGGCAGTGCACCACAGCCCAAGCTAAATGCATTGAACTGTAACCACAGTTGTTTAAGGGAAAAATGTTTGTACAAACACACAAAATTATACTCCAGCTGTTACTTATTTGTCTAAATGTTCTGACTCCTGCTGTGTTATATTTTGTCACACTTAACAGTATTTCAGCCTTTAGCAAAATGCAATTTGAAGAAACAGAGAACTGTTAGTGTGGGTCTTTTGCCTAGAATATGACCAGATTTTTTCTATCATGAAGTGGGAATGGCAGGTTGAGACTTGGAATGACTTCTCCATCCTCTGTGCCTTAGAACAAGGCAGAAGATACAATTTTGGTCCTCAATCTTAATTTCTTAATATGAAAAATATATGCCTATAATAATCATGTTAAACATAGAGGAAAAATAGATAAAGCATTACAATAATATTTTGGACCTATTTTAATATGATTTAGAAACCAATAAAGCAATCTAGCATAAGCTCAATTTTAAATGTGAGGCCTGTCCTCCTAAAATATATTATGTACTTCGCCCGGCCAAATCTTATTACAGTGAGGCATTACAAAAAAGGAACAAATGCATATATTTTACTTAACTAACAAAAAGCAAATTTTGAAATTTTGTTTCTAGATATAGAATCATAGAATGGTTAGAGTTGGAAGGGACCTTCAAAGGTCATCTAGTCCAACCCCCCTGCAAGAAGCAGGGACCTCCCTGACTAGATCAGGTTGCTCAGAGCTTCATCCAACCTGGCCTTGAATGTTTCCAGGGATGGGGCATCTACCACCTCTCTGGGCAACCTGTTCCAGTGTTCTACAACTCGCATTGTTAAAATTTTTTCCTAATATCCAGTCTAAATCTACCTCCTTCTATTTTAAAACCATTACCCCTCATCCTATCACAACAGGCCCTACTGAACAATCTCTCCCCATCTTTCTTGTAGGCCCCTTGAGGTACTGGAAGGCCGCTATCAGGTCTCCCTGGAGCCTCCTTTTCTCCAGGCTGAACAGCCCCAACTCTCTCAGCCTGTCCTCATAGGAGAGGTGCTCCAGCCCTCTTATATGTTATTTTAAATTTATTTGTAACACATAATTAAGCTAAGATTGGATTTTCTATAGATGTAAGGATTAGCAAGGCCTTACATCTTGCTGATTGGCACCAGAAATCAAATGTAAAATAGTTGCAAGCACAGACCAAGTGGAATTTCTGTTTGACCTGGAATAAGTGTCTGTGAGCAGACACCAATAACACCCAGAAAGTTCTAACTGTATGATACCTAATGGTATGAAATGAATGGGAATTTGGAAGTAAAAACAAGAAAAAAAAAGGGAATATGTAAGAAAAAAGTTCAAATGCTAAAAACATTTCCCCAAAATGCTATTACAACTTTTATTATTCATCTGTTAGGCCAAGCACAGAAAGAGTCTTCTTTGTAATAGTGATAGACAGACAGAAAGAGGGCAGATGGTGTGGTGAGGAGCTTTCAGAGCTGAGATGTCCAGTCAGTAGCGGCATGAGTCAAGGGAGCTTTTGTAAAGTCACACTTGTCAGGGAGAGCAAGAGACCGAAACTCAATTCATAGGATAAAAGAAATTGCATTCTTGCTTCCCTCATGTAATTATTCTGAAACTAAAGTTGCTCTCCAAGCTTCTATGTCTGCATTTGTGTAAATTAAGCACGAAGTTTATGTATAATGGTGAAACTGGCAATCCAGCAATATTAAGCATCAGAACCTAAAAGTCACGTTGTAAAACTGACTGCACTAAACAGCACATAAAATCGAAATTACTCTGTCTTAATGCTATATGATATTTCTAGAAATTAGTATACATTTTATGCTTTGTAGTGTGATCTTTTAATAAGAAAAATTGTAATTATTTGAGCTATAAGTCAGAATTCATCTTCCTTTAACTTTTTACACAACTTCTGTAATGCCAGCTGACACAATTCCTGTGCTTTTTTTCCCTGTTTCCTTCAGTATAGCATAGCATAATTCTTTTTATCTTTTCAGGATATTTTCCCCTAGTGGAAGCAATAAAATATGACTCTGAAGTGAGAGCAGACCTTGGTCCTCTGCGACTCTGAGGGTGGAACAGGGAGGCTTCTGCAGGGGAGACGGGCTTCCATTGTGAACAGGCTTTCTCAGGAGCTTTGGCTTTTATTTATGGGGTTTATTATTGCAGGGAAAAAAAATAATCCTAAATCTATGAATGAAAGCTCAAGATGCTCTATGACTGGTTAAAAATCATAATGCTTTGCTAGAGGTAAAAATAGAAAATCAACACCAATCTGTTCTTTTATGTGACAAGGCTCCTGATATATGAGCCCCAAATGACTCTCCCCTTCATTTGGTATGTTACAAACACCTACATGCAAAAGGTAAATGTTTTTATTCGAAGGAAAGTGTTTGCAAGAAAATTAAGAAGAAATAAAATGAAGTAAAAAATCAGTCAGTTCATGTAAATGCCAAATAATATTTATAACATAATGAGAAAGCAGAATAGAAAGCTCCTCAGTACACAGATAGTTCTTTCTGAGAGGAAATTTCAAATGAAGAAGCAGAATCAAAAAGGCATCATATTGTATCCTCTAATATACATCAAACCGCTAAGGAACTAATGGCCATCATGTCTCCCTGTAGCTCTCCCAGAAAAACGATGGTGTCCACGTATGCTCCTGCAAAACTGATTTTGGAAAATAAGCACTGAGGAGGCATTAATTTCAATATCACCTATTTAAAAAACATATTAATGAACAAGATAGAAATAAGGGAAAAGACACAGTAAAAATTATAAGACTGAAAGTGGTCTTATTCACAGTTTCTGTAGCACGTCAAAGGAAAGTATTTTTCTCAATGTTTCAAAACAGCCAACAAAGATGTAGAAGCTAACAGCTAGGAGCAGAAGTGAGATTAAATGCATTTTTTGTCAGTGAGGGTATCTCACTGTTGCAATGATTTCCTAGGGAAGAGCAATACACTGGTAATTTCTTTAGTAAAGATGAGATATTTTTCTGAATATCATGCTGCAGTTTAAATGAAACTTTATTCAGGAAGTCCTAAGGCTTTGTACTCTCAGAAACACACTAGGCAGTGGTCAGTAGACTTCAAATGCAAAGTTCTTGCTAAGCTTCTTACAGAAATAGAGGCAAAAGTTGAGGCCTGCTTGGCATTTTCACATTTACCTAGTTCAGGACACTGGTTCCTTCAGCTCACTGTCCTGGGGAAGCCATGGACAGGAATTAAGATTGAAAAATAGCCTTTGCTTATTTATTGGATTATGACTTTTTTTTTGAATCCCTGACAAAAAAAAAAAAAAAAAAAAAA
>WHYT01016324.1:417036-490386 GCA_009806455.1 Tetrax tetrax
ATCTCTGCTGGTCCAGGTGCTGCATTGCACAGAAAGCTGTTATCTGCCCAAGGGTAGAGGATATCGTCCCATATTGTGAGCAAGCACAGCATCCTATGGCACACATGTGGGATGCAGAAGATAGACAGACCCCTGACCTTGAGTTATTCCTTGGGAGCAGCTATCACTGGGCAAACATATAACAAGCAATGTAGCCACACTAGAGGGTCTGTGGAGTCAGTTGAGTTAACCCAGGATGGGCTACCCCTCAGCAGCCCCCGAACCAGTTGCAGCCATGCAGGCTGAGCTCTCTGAGGCAGGATTGCAGTTCCTGGGGTCAGCAGCAAAGCTGCATCGTAGCCACTTGACCTCAAAACCACTGTCCACAGGCTCCAGGCGTTTCCGTTGCTTTCCACAAGGCATTTCTTTCCATGCCACGAGCTCGTGTTGCAAGCCAGAGAGGCCTGGCAGCACCTTCATCTCAGCTCATCAGGGATGATGGCCTTGGCTCTGCTCTGGAAGAACAGGCACAGCAATGTGCCAGCTCCAGCAGTGACGACTCCAATCACAATAGAGCCCACGAACGTTGGAGAAGTTGGGTCTTTGACTAAGCATCTAAGGAGGTACCTTCCCCAGTTTCTGACCAGGTTTGTGTAATTTCTTCAACTAGAAAGTCAGTAATTTCATTGATAGTTACAGTTAAACCTTGAACCACATTAGCTAAGCCCTCTCTTTCCTAAGGATTTCTCCCTCTGCCATGGAAGAGCTGTGCAAGCTCTAGAGATGGCATGTTTTCAGCCAGCACCATTATTCTGAGTACAGGTGGATGCAATTACGTGTTTCCCTTAAACAATGGATGTCCTGTTCATCTTCCAACACAATGATTTACATCTCATTCCTCTGATATCTTTGCAAGGAACAGTGACAAGGTAACAGCCTGTCTTCGGTGCGGCATACACTTTGGTATCTCTTCAGTGTTCATTTTATCCTTACCACTAACTTCACATACAGACCATTGACTCACATTTAATGGGACTTTTCCACTTGTTCTAACACCCAGGTCATGCTGAGTATGCCCAAGGCTGCCAGGAGGGTGCAAGATAAACCTGTCAGCTTGTGATAGCATTCCAGTAACATCCCACAACACTGTGCACCTTTCATGGCATGGAGGGCCATGTGTCTTTGAAGGAATGACAGAGCAGCTCAGTTGTTCTCCATGCAAAGAGAGCAGCTGTCTTTCCAGAAGTCCTTGCCATGGAGTAAGAAGACAGACTGCTCCTTGAGCTTTGCACATCCCGGGCTAGGCCAGTCTGTGTGGTAAGACAGTGGTGGCATTGGAGAACTTCGAAGTGATGTCCTGTCTTTAATTTCTACTCTAGTACTTAGCTGTAGATGGCTGGAGACTTGCTGTCAGACAATGGAAGTTTCAGTACCCATAAAACTTCCGTGCATACAAGTGAAACTGCTTGTCCACAGCACCTTAGAAAAGGCACTCAGTAGCTTGCAGAAATAGGCTTCTTAGCACAGATAGTCTTCCTCCAGCTGCACTACCTCTCCCAAAATTCCAATCTAATTTCCCAGTAGCCAAACACCACATGTCCCTGCCTTAAAGCTGTCATAGTGCTTTCCTTCCTGGAAGAGGCCATTCCAACAGCTTATAAGATGGTTCAGAAAGCAACAAGTAAGATGGAGATGTTGTGAGGTCCATATTATGCATCTGCATAATTTAGTGAAAGTGTCCTCCTCTTCTTTTGAAACCCAGAGCCATTTCAGTTTGCATGGCAGCACTGATGCTTATGAGGGACCTTCCAAGGAGTCTCTCCATGTTGCATTTCCTTTCCCGTGCATTATTGCAGAGGTGAACTACAGCGAGTCACAACCAATCTTCTCTTCTTTAGTTCAACTCTATTTAATATCAAAGATGGGATGCTGTAAAGTTTTAGCTGCATCCTCCCCACTGTATCACTATTATCTGTGATTCATTGGTATCTGTCCTTCAAAGCTATATGCTTTATGTATTGCAGTTGCTCTGCATTCGTAATCCATCACCACAGACTTCCTGTATAACCTGGCACGAATCATTTTCGAGCAGAACTTTGTAAAGACATTGTGGTGATTAAATTTGGCAGGCTATTCACTAAATACATTGATTATTCTGTTTCTTATTATCTCTTTGTCTTCATTCCTTATTTGAAAAATGAAGATAACAATACCCAGATATTAAATGCCTTTGTTTGTCTAATTTAGGTTGCTTGCTGTCCTAGTTAATGTCTTTCTTTTACTGTGTTTGCATAGATGTAATTTAACGAATCTATCTCAGACAGAGCTGCATATGTCCTGGTACCTCAGGGCATAAAATTACAACTGTAAATGGTATTTTAACATATTTCACTTTTCTTAAAACTACTACAAGGTGAAAGTGCATTTATAATGTTAATTTTAATGCAACTTTTGCCATCAAACTGCTAGTTCAGATTTAGTATCTACAAAACTATTTATCCTGTTCATAGCTGTAGACTAGATTCATATTTTAAGCAACTCAACTCACTTTTAAATTTGGATCTGAAAAGACATAAGCAAAGTAGCTCTGAATGATGTTGAATAAATAGATTTTTTTTCTTAATTATTTTTAAAATATTTGCTTCCTTACACATAAAATAAGGGGGACTTAGTTCACCAGATTTCTATAAAAAGTAGGAAGTGAATTACCGTAAAAGTAAATATTCCTCTGTTGTCACACTCTCTCATATTGATACATTTTATGGACAATATCATTGCCAAAATGGGCTTGTGAATCTTTCAAAAATATTTTTAACACCAATATGCAAAAAGTATCTTATAAAAACATAACAACAGAACTGGCATGTTAGTAAAGAACTGGGCTTGGCCAAAAGATCATCCATATCAGTCTTTCCTTGGACTTCAGTGGATTTAGATCACACTTTAAACATTTTAACATTGGTTTAACACTCAAGAAAATCAAGAGTGATGGAGAGGAGTTGGGTGACTAGAAGCTACAGCTCTGCTTCTAAAACCATGGGACAACTGTGTACGGAGACAGTTTCCCAAAGCAAATAAGAGTCCTTAAGGCTGCTCTAAACGAAGTCCATAAGGAGTCCATAAGCAATAGAGAGCAGTAGAGTTTCTTGGGATATTCCTATTAATCTTTTTTTTTTTTCTGTCATGAGATGCCATGTCTTCAGAAATTATGTGTTTCATGGGAAATAGGTTCATTTTGTGAAAGTTTTGTACTTTCTCCTTTTTTTTTTCTCAGGAAATCTATCTGGTTTTCCACTCAGTGCTCTATTGAGTATGGAAGAGCCTGGGCAGCCTTGGTGCCTGGCTCAGGAGCACCCTGCAACATTGATCCCAGAGCCAGGGACTCTGCACACCTGGGAGGGCTGAGATAACTGGCTGGCATGGATAAGAGACAGGTTCTCTAGGATATTTCTGCTCTGAAGTAATTCTTACTTCAAAAGCCAGTAAAACTCTGAAAAATCTATCCGCTTCCTTAAGTAGGAGCTATTTTTACCAGTGATAGAGCTTTCATCTTTCAGGGTACACAAAAGTTTTTAAGTGTTCTGATGGGAAACGGACACATAGCATGTTGTTAGGTGGATATATCTGGAGCTGCATGGAACTGATGAGGAGCTGTACTCCAAAAGTCAATTCCATGGAAAATTTAATTTCTCAGTAGGAAAAATAAAGTTACATTGCCTGTCTTTTCTTTCCCATGTGCAGCTAAAATGTGAAAAGTTGATCTATCAGCAGTTTTCAGACACTTACTAAAAGTAGCGCTAATGGCTCCTCATAAAAGTTGTGCTGACATAACCCTACACAGGCATCTCCATCCATGAGCTCTTCACCTGGCCGTAGTCCCACCATCCTCCAGACAAACCCACACATCCCAGACTCCACTCTTTGTGGCCATGGCATACATGGCTCACACAGCCAGCTTTCTCCCTTGGGTGTTAGTGCTCTTCCCATAAGCCCTTGAGACGGTGGTCCATCCTCACCTGGCAAACAGCATCCATTTGTTCTACCCAGTCACTTCTCACTCTCCCGGCTCCTCCTGTGGCCAGACCTGGTTCTGCATGCTTTCTCCAGTAACTTTTGTTGTTATCAGCACTTGGTAACTTCCTTGCCTGCTGGGGTTATGAGTGTCTTCCACAAGGGCACAGATACATCTAAGAGCATCCACCCAAGAAGCTGTCAACATGTTCAATATAAATATGCCTCACTTCCTAAGATGCAGACTGTACTCCCCAGTCCTGCAATGCTCAGGCTTCATAGCGCTGCCTGTGACTCCAGCTTTCTAAATTATTCTCTTTGACAGCCATTTTTCAAGAGCATTTTTGCGTCAGCATTCACCAGTGATGTGCTGTTGTAAATATTTCATTGTATTTAAAGCCCAAAGGCAGTTTTCTTCTTATTTCCAGCATTTCCGTCCTGTGCTCTTTTGATGGGATACTGGAAAGAAGACTGAATAATTTCCGCTTAACATTTGAGCTTCAATTTTAATTGGGTGTCAGGTCAGGTTCTGAATTTAAATTGATCTGTGCATTGCCTTTCTTCCTTTTTCTCTTCATTCTTATCCTGATCTTCGCTCCCATGGGACAGAGTGACTTTTACAAAAGCTGTTCTAATGCTTTTCCCGTCCACTCAGTGTGTTGCCAGAGTTGGCAAAAAAAGTGCATAGAAGATGAGAAATCAGAAAAATCCACTCAGACATCTCTCATTTCCTTTAATGTGCCTTAAAATGCTGCAAATTAACATAATCCATCTTGGATAACTGGTCAGAACATTGCACTTTTAAAACGTAGTTGTTGTGGGGGGTTTTTTGAAACAGGGAATTTTCCATTAGTGTCCCTCATCTTTCAGTGAAAATAAAAGCCAAAAGAGAGGTTTTTGGAAAAATCAGGTTGTGCTTTCCTCCCTGTCTCCATGCATCTTTCCCTGCTTTGTTGTTGATAACAGAGGGCAGGAACGAGACACCAGGTTCACCCAAGGTCCGCACCGCTGCTGCCAGCCGCTCTCTGCTCCCAGACCTGCCTCTCCATTCCTCAGGCCAGGGAGTGGGAGATAGCAAGAGGCATCAAGGGTTTTCCAGAGTCCTCCCAGGGGCCCTGCTCTGACTGCTGCAGAGGAGCACAACCCCTTCTGTGCACCTTTTCCTTGGTAGGAGGGTAAAAAAAAAATAGTTTCAAGACAACAAGTGGTTTGGGGGGGAGAGAATAAAATTCAGTAAAGTTGAAAAGTTTAGTGACCAGCTTTGGAAAACAAGATTTTAAGAACTGGTCTCCCCATGCACTGTTATTGTGTTGCAGCCAGCCACTTTAACCACGTACTCGACTGACATCTCTCTGTAAAAGCCAAGCCTGCTGCTGGCTGTGAGTTTGCACTCTTAAAATACTGCTTAAAAAAACACTTGCACTCCTTAAGTAAAAGAAACAGGGAGATAATCTGCCTGTTAACTGAGCAGGAGAAGAGTCTGTGGATCCCAGACAGAAAATCCTAAAGCAAAAATAAATATTGGCATCAACAGAGCTACCAGAGGGTGAGTTGACCCATAGGTTTCAGGGGAGTCGTTCAAATGAGGAGGGTTAGCACAGGGGTTTCTGTCAACCAAATGCTTTCTGAGCTTACCTGGGTGCTGCTCACTGCCATCAGCAAGCTTTTACACGTCCTCTGTTGATCATGTTGGGGTTGGTGGTGGAAGGGCTTACTGGCAGGGATCTGTCCTACAGACTCTGTTGCTGCATGAGTCCACAGCACTATATGGAATATCTACTGTACAGTATGGCTTATACAAAATCTGTGCAACTTGGGTGGAAGCACTGTGTCATTCTCCTAAATAGCTTCACTGCTGAAACGCTGACATGGTCTCTGTGAGTTTCAGCTACACAGACAATACCTTTATGAGCTTCAAAGGCCAAAGGAAGAAGGCTGTATTTTTGCTTGGTACTAAAATGACAGTCAGAACAAAGCAGACAGCCTGTCTGTAAACCTGTCGTTGACATTATCTGCTTCATAAAGTTTCATTCAAATTAGCTGGCACTGAGGAACAGCATGGATGTGGATGAGGAACTCCATCAATTTTCCTATGCCTTTCCCCGTACTTTTTGCAAGACCCAGAATGCTGGACGGCTCAGAAAGGCAGAGAGTTTAATTGTTGTCTTGTAAAAGAAAGTTAAGGAGGTGTCAACACGATGATTGCATCTGACAAATCATGTAGAGACAATTAATGTTCAGGCCGCTTAAAGGTGTGAAGTGTGTGGCTCATTTGATTGTTGGAGCAAAACCAGGTCACTCAAATGGAATTTTTTTTTTTTTTTTTTACTCTATCGTAAGTATCTAGGTTTAAAGACTTTTTGTCCCCTCAGTCTGCCTTTTTTGCAATCTGTCTTTTGTCTTTTCAGCTGCACTGGATCTAACAAAGCAATGTCCCACTGCCTGCATGTTCAATTTTCTCTTGTGGGTGGGATCCTCAGCTGGATCTGCACCAGCTTGCAGCAGCTGATATTGAATCCACAAGCTAAAGTCCTCTCCTAGCTCTCTGTGAAGACCTAAGTGAATGTCTCATCCTGGGTCTGAATGAGGCACTCAGCCCTTTGTGAAGTCTGTAACCTCCTTACGAGAAATTACCACTTTTTGTTGTGGACAAGACCCTGAGGTGGTGGGAGTAGATGACAGCCACATACAGAGATGATGATGCAGTTGGCAACAGGCCGTCCAGGAGGTAAGATAGCTTCAAGGATCCTGGTTTTGTTGCATTTTATACTTGCATTTGGATACAGAGGAAAAATGCTGTTTCCTGCAATTTGGCTTCCCATTGTAGTTCTTTGTTGATGCATTTTCTTTGATATTGCCTTTGTGTCTCTTCCATTCAATGTCAAGAGTGCAACTTGCTCCCACAGTCAAAATGATCACCAGTGCTGTTGACAGTCCCCTTTTGCTTCAGGAGATTTTATAATCCTCTGCTGCTCGCTCTGCAATACCTCTCTTTGGGCTGCAGAGAAAAAGGTTGGCCCAGGTGACCTCCAGAGTCCCTCCCAACCCAGATTATTCCATGAATCTATGAAGGAGACATTTAGCTCTCAGCCAAGCAGGTGAGAGGTGGGTACACGCCTGGGTGGCTGGAAGGCCATAGACTCACTCAGGAAAGTACAATGGATGATTTAATGAATCATTATGAGTGTGTGGGCTCTGCCTTCCAGTGGGTGAGATCTGTTTCACTCCAGCTTTGTCTCACATGATAAAGAAGTAAAAATGTGCTCTTCTGGAACTTTTTATTTATATTTTGCAATTAAAACTCTGACAGGTGAGATAAAATCCTTTGTGGATTTATTCTTTTCAAAAGAACAGACTGAAACTCACAGACAAGTAGAAATTCTGAGAAAAGAAATAGAAGATAAGTGATAAATGGCAATAAAGTGGGAAGATGGTGGGCAGATGGCATGGCTTTGTGCATCAAGGCTAACAATCATTTCTCATTGTCCATTTTCTGCCTCAGCTGAGCAGGACTCAAATTGAGCAGAAGGAAAGGCCATGACAACACCACCATGGTTAGAGAGCAAGAACCAAGGGTATTCTCCCACTAGTTATAGTTTTTCATCTCTCAGGGGACAAGGCAGTCCCCATGACAAGACCTTGTACCTGAATAAGTAGTTTCTGAAAGTCCATAGAGCACCCATCTGTGTTTCTGGTGCCAAAGTAGGGTTGAGATGCTCCTGAGATCTGGCTTCGAGTAAGACCTCTTGTCTACTTGTGCTTTCACAGCCTAGTTCTGCATCTCCTTCATCTTTTGCTTTCTTTCCTGCAAGTCACTGTGAGCTTCTGCTCGGACCGCGCGGAGAGGACACGGTCATGGAGAGGCCTTTCTGATGCCAAAGAAAATCTGAAAAAGGAAAAATGTTGTTATCCATTGCACGTGCTGGAGAGGCTCATAGCTAGAAGGACCTGAATTATGGAGCAAGAGGTGGTATGTGCTGTGTGTGTTTTAAAGAATCATAAACGCCCCTGATAAGAAAAAAGCAAAATGTTAAGAGCCATGCACAAGGCTTGTGAACTTTCTTCTCTCTTGTGTTACTCTTATGGTACATGTCAGACCATAATAATATGGACAATGTGGTGTTACACAATGGGCTAAATATACTGGTGGCATAGGCCCTGAAGATAAATGAGGACAAGGAGGAAGGTGTTACCTGGAGATTAACTCCCTTGCTATTGCTGATATTATATATCCTTCCAGATTCTGTCTTTATCTCTTCAATGCTGAGATTTTTTTATTTTGTTGTCTCTTTCTGTGTTGCATGTTAGAAGTGGAACTTTTCCTTTTTTTTTTTTTTTTCATTAAGCTCTTGAAAAACATATGCAGTGGCACAGCTTTTCCTAAGCCTGTGCAGGGTGCCTGAACAAAGGAGGTGGCTTTATGGAATGAAAAGCCAAATGCAGCGAAGGTGTGTGTATATAACAGAGTCCTTACATGTACCAAAGCTAGGCTTGATTCATTAACTTCCATTGTTATTGATGAAGGACTTTAATTTTTTCCTCATCTCACAGAGGTTTATTAATTCTTAAATCAGATATACATTATTTTGTTGTTTATTGTTCCTCAACTGAAAAATGCATGTTCTGAGACCAATTAAGCTGAATTATGGAGTGTATTTCTGATTCTGGCAAGCAAATATAACAAAATCTTTGTGAATATTTTTCCTTGTAAGAGTCTGTGTTTCGGTGCTGGTCTACTTTACTGAATATTTTGATACTGCTTTGGAAGATATGTGGCTGTATTTACTTGTTTATCTCTGGATATACATAGCTTGTTTTTGAAAATACTTTTTTTTCTTTAAGAAGTGGAAAACTCTGAAAATTGAAAAACAAGATTATTTCTTCTGCATTTGGACTTTCCACCTTTCTCTTTGAAAAAAAAAAATGAGAAAAATGAAGTAAAGAAAAGTATTTTTAAAATCAGATTTTAAACCAATGAACCCAATGGGTTTTCCTAAGCATTATTTGTTTTCTTCATTTTCTACTAAAAGTTTACAATTTTAAAGTATTTTTAGTAAAGTTAACGATATTGATCCATTGTTACAAATCAGCTGTCATCAAAGAAATGGAATATTGATAAAACAGGAACCTTTTTTTGACCACGTCTTTTGTTAAAATATGAACATTATAGATATTCAAAGCATTAATTACACAATACTTTTCTGTCTCCCTCAGCATTGTCAGAAACAGAAGTGCTATGCTGTCATAAGAAAGTCCTCATTCGCTGGTGATCCCACATTCAGGATTGATTGCAAATTGCACTAGGGAGTATATTATGATAATATTTCTGGACCAATTTTGATGACTCAAGACGTCTGGATAAGATTTGAAAACAACACAGGTGGTCTTCTAAATGCTTCTTTTGTTCATCTCATTATTACTTAAAAATCACTTCATATGGAGTAGATTGAATTGGCCAAATGTCCAGGTATATTTCATTGCTGCTGCTATGCCTACTGTTATTTTTAACATTATTAATAATAAAAATAATAGTATGGGAAATATCAACTGTAACAACACCATCAACAAGACAATTATGCAAATATTATGGCCAGCTCTGCTCTCTGTTTCTGACTAGCTTTCTGCCAGAAAACTTGACTTAAAACAAAAACCTTGAGAAATCAAACTTAAGTAAAATCATAATAGGAAAAAAAAAAGGGAAATTACTTATCACTGCAAAGGATAGAAAAACTCTGCACCAGCTTGCTAAATGGTGTGGTAAATTTTCCATGAATGAAAATTTTACATAAAGATCCATTTCTTCTAGACCGTATTTTTTGGAACAGAACTTTCAACCACCTGAGTAAAAATTCAGGTTTTCTACTGGAAAAAATACCTTCTGCTGAAAGCAAATCATTTTTTTGCATAATGAGGCTGATTTTTGCAGAAATTCACTCCAGGAACAAAAAGAAATTAAATATTCTGAAAAAGTTAAATGTTTGGTTTAAGCCATTTTATACCTTCAGATTCTATTATTTTACAGTGCAGGATATAAATCAAAGTTGGAATTAATTCTTTTCGTCCTTTTCAGGGAAGGATTTAGCCTCTGCCACAGTTTGTTCAGCACATCGTTTCACTGGGGAGCATTTCTTTTCTCAGTTTCTTTCCAGAATGGAAACATTCCAAGTTGTGTGATCATTATGAGATTAATCATTAGATTTCCATGCAACTCTTGTTTTGGATTTGCAATACAACTTGTTATACCAGGAACTGGAGTAAATAATCTATACAGAGAAAATACAATAATGCATCTATAGGTATTTTGCCCAGTCAAGGTGAAAAAATTGCTGTTTTGGGATTGGAAAGGCTTTTATATATAAAGTTAGGCAGTAACTGAACTACGTATTTTCTTACATTCCAGTAAAATCCAAGGAGATGGGTTCATAAATGCATATTTGATGAGTTCTCCATGAATTGTCCAGCTGTAGTTTGTAATCAACATCATACATTCGAGAAAGTGCTAACACACAATTTTCTTTTATACTAGGTTTGCTCTTTTTGATCTGTTCTTGAAAGTAACATCAAGGAACTTTCACAAAGACTAACTGTGCTGGTTTTGGCTGGGGTAGAGTTACTTTTCTTCATAGCAGCTAGTATGAGGCTATGTTTTGTATTTGTGCTGAAAACAGTGTTGATAACACAGGGACGCTGAGCAGTGCTCACACAGAGTCAAGGACTTTTCTGCCTCTCACCCCACCCCACCAGCAAGTGGGCTGTGGGTGCACAGGAATTTGGGAGGGAACACAACCCCAGCTGACCAAAGGGATATCCCATATGACAGCATGCTCAGCATGTAAAGCTGGGGGAAGGAGAAGGGGGAGACATTCAGAGTTATGGCATTTGTCTTCCCAAGTAACTGTTACGCATTACAGAGCCCTTCTTTCCTGGAGATGGCTGAACACCTGACCGCAGATGGGAAGTAGTGAATGAATTCCTTGTGTTATTTTGCTTGTGTATGCAGCTTTTGCTTTACCTATTAAACTGTATAAAGCTTATATATGTGCAAACAGAAAATGCTTCATTACTGTTCTCGTTCTTAGATTCACACACATGGGATATACTATGAACAAAAGGGCAAAAAACGCCGGAGAGAGAAGTAGGTCTGGTACGAGTCTCAAGCTGAGAAAGTGTTCAGATTAACTAGGACAACTGAAGTGCATCAAAGGAGCAAAGAGAAGAGTAGCACGGAGCGGAGCAGAGCAGCATAGAGTAGAGCAGAGTAGTGCAGAGCAGAGCAGAGCAGAGCAGAGCAGAGAGACAGTCTACTTTTTCCTTTTCTTCAATATTAACTGCTGCAGGAACAGTTCCACAATGGGACTACTGTGAGAAGCAGCCGTGGCCTGTGAACAAAAGGATCTGCTTCAAGGGCTTTAATTGACTCTTACAAGAGACAATTCTACTGTAAGAAGAGGGAAATATATTTTCCACAATGAATGCAGTGTGGTCCAAGCATGTAATAATGATTTTTTCCTCCACTTCATAGAATCCATGCACTAGAAATGTGCTATGAGATAGTGGAAGAACTTTCCATGCTGCCCTAATAAACAGAAACCCAGGCAGGAGGGTCCTACAGGACCTACAGTCTCGCAGTCTTGGTGTTCTCATTACATACCATAAAAGTAATGAAAAGGGCCATGACTGTCACTCTGAATCACTGTCTGCAAAGTAATTGCATCTCCCAGATTTGATTTCCAGTGGGTGGACAGGAGTTCATCCAATTGATCAATCCCTAGGAGACTTTACAGGGAAGGACTCCCTTCTCCATCCAAATGTGGATGGCAGAATTAGAATAAATACACAGTTTATCGTTATATTTTGTATTAATGCTTGTAACAAATGAGCAGAATAAGCATATTCAAATGCTTTTGTAAATGCATCTGTAGTATATGAGTGAATTAGAGAATATAATTTATCATCAGTTTGCTTTTCTTGCCACTTATGTGGAATACTTGACAATCTGAAATAGTGATAAATTAAAATGCTCTGAATACTACATGGTATAAGAACCAGGAGTGATCTACCCTAATCCTCTTCTGCCAGCAAAAACCCTGATTTTAAGCTAAATGTTCTTCCTTGATTCTTTGAAGTAACTTCAATTATGTCCATTTGGGTCAAGATTAAATTTAGCCCTTGAAATACAATAAATTCTATTGGCACAAGAAATTAACCCCCAGACTCTTGTGGATTTAGAGACATCAATTTCTTAATGATACAGCCATACATGCAATTGAAAACCATGGGCTTAGATCAAAGTGTTTGACTGCAATTCACTCTACAGGACTAATCCCATTCACCTCATTTGTATGAGGATCCTCCATTGTTTTAAGCAAAGTCAAGCCTGACAGGACGTATGCTGCACATCGTGTTGCAGCTCTGATGCCTGGGCTGCAAAAGGATTAAATATTCTGAGATACACAAGGAAAGACAATGGTGACAAGGTAGGCAGAGGCAGAAGATCATTTTCATGTTAGACAGCCAAAGGATGAATTCTGCAAAGTCACATACGTCTTCTACATCTTTTCAGAGACTGTCTGAGTAATGGTCTATAGTGTTCCTTAAGCCAGGGAAAAAATTAACTCACATGTGTGTATTTCTCTCCACCCCAGCTTAGGGACCAGCTTTGCAGTCAGTGTAGGCTGAAAATGTCCATTACCTGGACCCATCATGGGTAGCTGAGAGTTGGGTCTCCAACACTCACCTGTAATTCCACTTCAGCTTCCTCTTTTCAGTTCACAGCAGGGCTCACCTTTTTATTTCTTGGCCTCTGATCAAAAACTAGATAATTATCAAAGCAGCATGTAGTTTGAATGATTGACATTAACATCCCATGAGAGAACAAAAAGCTACATTTTGAAAAGATAAGACAATAAAGATATTTCAACAAGAAGTCAAACATCAGGCTTCCAACAGGGAGTGCTAAAAGATTCCCAGATCATCACATAGAATGGGTCTTTGTCAGCTGGCTTCATGAGAAGCGACAATTTCAGCTCGGAGTATTTGATCAGCTCTAACTCTTTTGTTCAACACGTGAGGCACCTGAACTCAGTTACTAGACTTGTCAAAACGAACAAACACATCTCTAGATCACCGCAGGAGAGGGGGACATGAAGCATTTCACACATAATTTTGTGGTTTTTTCCATCTTTTATCTATCTTTCCTGGAGACATGTCACCAAGAAAAAGCATGTCAGAACTGCACATAGTGTTGTGACAATTGTAACACCAGCTTTGCTTTGCCTTTTAAAGGTACTTTTGGGATCTCAGCTGCTTGCAAGAGCACTGGAACCATCCAAGAACGCTTCCCTTATGAGGAACTGTCCTGACCTACGTAAGTGTAGTTCCTGACATGTAAAGAGGAAAGGAAACTAGATTTCTACTTTTTTTTTTTCCTCTCTTGATCTCTAATTCCAGGGGTTGATTTCTTTTCTTTGATACGAGCAGTAAATGTAGAGAAGAGGAGAGCCCATGCCTGTGACTCTCACAGACCCCAGGACCAGAATGTATTCAGGCTTCCACAAGCTGCTGCTGGACACCAGATTTTGCTGAGAAGGTGTTCTGCTAACGACAGCCCAAGAGGCACTGGCAGCCCTCCTTTCCACCTACCACTTTTTGACAAACATGCCAGACCTACACTTTGTTAATGCTTTTTACAGTTGTACAGGCTTTATGTCACAGCTGAATAATTTCCACTGACTTCATTGGTCGCAGGATCCCCACCAGTAATCTCTCTTCAGTGTGCTCTGATATCCTTATATTTCTAGCCAAGTGTTTGCCTGCCAGACTGATGTCTTCTCCCCAAGGCTTTCCCCCTCCACCTGGATCTTCTCTCTTCATCTGACCAGCCAAGTGGCCAGGTTTCCCAGAGGCCAGGTACAACAGTGCGACATCAACTCCCAGGTCATGAATGTGGCTCATCCCTGTCCCCAGTCGAGTCCATTCAGAGGACTACCGCAACAGCATATACTGCATTTCCTAGGGAAAGGATCTGGTCTCTGGGAAGGAGGCAGCCTGTGAGACTCTCCCATGTGAACTCTCTTAGGGACCCCATGTTAACCTTCCTGTCCCAGCAACGAGTTAGTCTGATCTACAAATGTCAGTGCAACACCAAGGGCATCGTTAATGCTACAGGTTCAGATTTCAGGCTGCTTTCAGATGCTTGAATCCTTTTCCAACTGCACTTGAGGATGTTTCAATTCAGCACGATGCCCCCAGGCAAACCGCCAAATGTGTAACTTCATGTGTAACTTTAGAGCTTTTCCGAATCAGACATCTCCTCTTGGTAGCTGTGAACTTTAACATTCACTGTCCTCCTTGGCTGTGGAACAAATCTCAGCACATTTTCTGTGGGACAATTCCTCCAGAAAGAACAACTCTCATTCAGAACTGTTGTTCTCATAAGCAATCACTCTGGTTAGAAAAAAATAACAGTAAAGCATGATTTATGTACACTGTGATAAAGATAAGAATTTCTCAAGCACACATAATTTTTAATACTATATGCAGGCTAATTACTGTAATGGAAACATAAAATTGCTTCTCAGGCCCCTGAGAGCAGTTTAATCAAATGTGCTATAATATAAAGAAAATATTTGTTGCAAAAAAAAAGACAAAAGTTATTATCAAGACATTAGTGCCACTGTTTATCATCTGGGATGATGAAGAAGTGTTTTGTGGCATATTTCTCCGCTGACAGGAATGTCTCTGTGTTTGAATTCAGTTGAGACATGAAAGTGCTATTCCTGAACGTAATCAGGAATCAATTCTCTGTGACACTACCAAGCAATTACAGTACCATTAAGTTCCATTAAGGTGGAGACGCTGCCAAATTTAGACTCAGCAATTAAAATACTGAACGAAAGCGTGTGATCCCCATACTTTCCTATCTTTTGCGTGTCAAAAAAAAGACTTGTCAAACAAAATAAGAACTGAGAATTTAGACTGAAACTTGTACAAATCAGAAGTTCACAAACTTTACCCACATTTTGGCAAAGCTATAAGCCCTAAATGAAATTAAAAACTCACACTGATCTGTATTATCCTTCACTTGACAAGGGTTCTGGAAATCACATACTAGTTTATTTTAATATAATCCATAATTGTTGTTTTTTAAATCATACCACTATATTCTAATAAAATAGGTACCGTTTTACTTTCATTTTTATGTGTTGAAACTCTTCAGACAAGAATTTTCCCTCAGGAGGGAAAAGCCCCCAAGTAATTAGTAATCAGTGTAATATAATTCAGTCTGGGAAATACAATAACTATCAGGAAAGTACCTGAAAGCAATTCAGGAAAGATATAAAATCACTCGGGGCATCGTATGGTCAGATTCTGAAGTTAATGGATAGATCCTTAAACCCTAACAAATTGTATCTGCAAAATATTTCTGTTTGATGGTGTCTTTTGCTAGACAACCATGTTTCTGCCCCAACAGAGTGCAGATGCATCATAATATAACTGGTGCCATATGAGTACTGCGATCTGTGCCATGCCATTACCATCCGTCAGCCAGCTGGATCCCAATGCACGGAAGGTACTATCTAAGAAGCTATTTTGAACAGAACAATAAGGAAACAGCTTTATTATCTTCAGAGCACAAAATGCAAGCAATACACACTATAGGGTTGTCTTCTCCCAGAGCTCCACCTGGTTTTCATATTGAAAATAAAGCTCTTCCACAATTTGACCTCCCATGTGCAGGAGGAGCTCTTTTCAGTTCAAGTTGCCTGTGCCAGTGCCCTCCGTACCCTGGGATAGGAAAGGAGCTTGCCCCTGACCACCCTTTAGAGCTAGCTGTTCCCACATGAGAAGGGGGCTTCACCAAGGAGAGTCCTTGCACCAGCCCATCGGAAGCATCACCGTGGGCTGTATCAAACAGCCACTCTCCTCAAAGCCACTCATCACGCTGGGGTCCACAGCCTTCTCCCAAACAGGGTAGGGGTAAGCTCCCCATGGGTTCACAGCACTTTAGAGTGGCATTGCAGGCTGGAAAAAACAAGTTGTCTATTGTGCTCCCTGTGCTTTCTTTGATTCCTTCTTTTTTAAACTAGTTTCTTGTAATTGTTTTGTTCTGTTTCTACTGCAACAAATATTTATTTCTGGACTGTAGCTCTGGGAGAGATTCAGCCAGCAGGTTAGTATCAGCTAATATCACTGGATACATCCCAAAGGAGGAAAAGAGGAGTTACAACTGCCAGGGGTAGAGCCTGCATTCTTCCTGTTCACTATTATTTTACTTCAAAAGAAGCCAAACTACTTCCTGCAGCCTGCACCATGCAACCATATATCCTTGTTTCATATGCACATTTCCACTGGTTTCAGCATAACCAGGACCCAGGGGCAAAGGGAAGGGAAGAGATTTGTGCACACTTGAGAAAACAGTGCAGAATCCGTTACCTCTCATGCATCTGGAAAGGCTCGCAGTGTGCCCGAGGGGTCCTGGCACTCTAAAACGCCAGATCCTATCCAGCAGTTTGCTGAAGAGTGCAGAAATGCCTGACCTTCTGCAATCCATATGTATGCCCCTTCTACAGCAGGCAGCGGAAAGATGCTGATTTAGGCAATTTATGAGTATTAGGCCATAACACTGATTTTTTTTCCCACGCTGCTGCTGTCTAGGGGATGCCACAGGCAGCAGCTGGGTTAATGGTGTCAACGTGAGGCACCAGATGCACCTGGGTTACAGCAGAAAATCCACTGGCTTTGTGATAACTGAGGATAGTAAGAATGGTTTGAGGAACTGTTTGATTTTAATAGGCAAATGCAGGCTTGTTGATGGTCTCTTCCTAGCAGTGCCCTGGTTTTGAGCCAAATCACTAATCTCTTTTTTTTTCTGTCAGTCCGTTGCTCTCATCAGTCTGTAGATGCTGGAAACAATACAGTGCCTTCCACTTTATATTAAGAATGACAGCATTATCATGGAAATGACCTGGTAAATGGTCCATTCAGCTGATCATTTTACTTCAAGCACTGAAAAATAACTGGCACCAGAAAATATCCTCAGTTAGATCCTGAAATATTTTCTGTGCCATATTTGAAAATGTATATGATTTACACTAATGGAATTAAACTTAGACAAGACAAACACTCAAATTTTCCTTGAGTTGTAAGTTTGTTCAAGAACACTAGACTCTCTGAATGCCAGGGACCTTTCAATCTTAAATACAGTGAAGAGGCTTTCCTATCTTGACTGTGTCACCTTTTTTCTTCACTACACTTCAGGCTTCAAAGATTCAAAATAGACTGAAACAAGCACAAACCCCACGCTGAGGACAGTTATTTGTAACTCTGTCATTCCTCCCTCGTCTCTCCTAATCCTGGCAGTCGTGCTAGCTTGACTCCCTGTTATGCAATTGCCATATCACATCATCCTGAATTTACCAAACAGCTTGCACTGCCAAGCAGGTAGGCGGAATTTGCATGTGTCGTACTTGAAATAGACAGGGGTTAACTACAAATTTATCCATAAATTTGAATGGTTCTTGCAAGCGTATCATAAGAAACAATTAGATCAAAATAAAAGACATACAAGAATGGAATACTATGGTTGAACGCTCACAGAAATAAGCTTAATTGCTCTGGGAGTAAAAAATACTAATAAGGTTTTACCCATAGCTAGCTTCAAAATAAAGATGTTAAATCTTAATTTCAAGCTTTGTCTCAATGTAATATTTAGTGCATGCTTTAACACTGAAAGCATTTTCCTAATCCATTCTTTACATGGATATAATCTGAGAACCTCGATTTAACCATATACTCAACAGTTTTAGTGAGCTGGCAACAGAATACTTTAATAGTGGAGAATCTTTATTTCCATCGTCAGTAGTGAGGAACAATCTGCTCAGCAAGCAATTTATGCAAATTGACTTTAATGAAAACTCTTCTCTGCTTTACTAAAAATATATAAACTTCTGAATAAGATTCTTTATATATTATACTGCCGACTGTTTCATTTCTTGTAGCTCTTCAGTGTTTTTCATCAAAATGAAAATTAAAGCATCTATTTAGGAGACTTACTTTCCTCTTTGAAAGTTGATTTCTTGTTTCTGAGTGTGATGCAAATAATTTTGGCAGAGGGAAATGAATAGAGTGTTTATATTCAGCAACAGGTTGTGTGCATCTGGTTGTGTACCAAAGATAATTGAAATTCAGTAGAAATGAAGTTCCCACACTCTCATTCTAATCACATCCTCTCATTGAATTATGAGATGATTACATATTTCACTTGGAGGAAGGGTAGCACATACAGAAGTTCGGGATCAGAGACTAGGAAAAAACATAATAAAAGCTGTAGGAGATATCAGTAACAGCTATATGGTGGGGTTTTTCCTCTTAACCTGTTGTGTACTAAAGGCCATTTAAGAATTAAGTCAGTTTTACATAGTTTCAAGGACAAACAAGAATACGATGTTTAGCTGAGCTCACAGGTGTCAGGGCCTCTGAAGTATTGTCTTTACCATGAGTATAATCTTTCTTCTGCTGTACGGATCAAAGCATGAGGACAGAATCACAGAATCACAGAATCATTTAGGCTGGAAAAGACCCTTAAGATCATCGAGTCCAACCATAAATCTAACACCATCACAGATACCAAGAAAACCTCTATCCTAGAGACCAGCCATTGTGGGCAGAAAATCCACAAGAAAATGGGCAGAACCCTGTTTCCCATGACTGCCAATAATTGGAAAAATTAGGACTTACATAAATCTTAAGGTGGTAATATGAGTTAGGTAAAACAAAGAGTTGTGGAGGTCCTTTCCCATTTTAATATTCTTCGATGACTCTTACAGCCTTCTGAATACACTCCTCATATTATGCCTTACAGCATTTTTTTTATTGACCGTGGCTTCTAAAGAAAAGTCTCCTGTGAGCATCAGACTTGTCTGTGTGTGCTACACAGCAGCTGGTTTTGATTCCACACTGCTGGGAGGGCTGCTGGGGGCTCCTCACTTGAAAACAATACCTCAGAAGAGATTGCAGCAGGGGTCAAAGATGCAGCTAATCTTGTGGCTGTGACCACAAACCAGAGGGAATCTGTTGCTTCAACATGATATACCATTGCAAATGGGTTCAGATGTGTTATTGTCCATTATTGCCTAGCAGAAGCCAAATGCTGCAGCCAACACTTTAAAATGTATCCCCTAAGCATCCTCATGCCTTCAAGGTAGATAGACTGAGAGGGATTTCTCTCTGCTACAGGTTAGGTCTCTAATGTAATTTGTCACACAAACTCTTTACAGTCAAGGCAGAAATGGGCACCTCAAGAGCCAACTCCTCCTACCTAGACAATTAGCTTTGATTAAACACCTTACTTACAAATTGCTGAAGTTGGGGCAATTTTTCCTACCTGCTAAGAATGGCTTGATTTTTTTGAGTTACTGCAGCATCTCAGTGTGGATTTAGGTTTCCAGCTTTTGACCTCAATATCTAGAAATGTTGGCAAAGCCAATATTAAATGAAACAGTTCATGCCACAGGCATGAAACTTCAAAGTTTTGATGACAAAAAATGACCCGGATAGACACAAGGAGTTGTGACCTGAGCAGACTCCTCCATATGTGGTAAAGATATATGGTGGGAAGCATGTGGCCATCCTAAAATCACATGAGTCCTTACCAAACCAAGAAAAATATCAGACATCAAGAAGTCCCAGCGGTCACTGTATCTGCATTGTGCTTCTGTTACTCTCAGCTGAGGACTCACAAAGCTGCTGTGCTTTTCAGTAAGAGTGTGAACAACCAGCAGCCCTCAAGAAAGACTAGAATGACCTTTAGTCACTCGTGGTTGTTTCAGCTACTAGTCACTATTTTGCCTGGCTTTTACCACTTTCATTGGTAGGTAAAAAGAAAAAAAAAAAAAAGAAGGAAAAAAAGTGATATTGTTCTCATATGAATCATCCTTCCCACTAAACTGTCTCCTTGACTGGCAGCTGAGTTTGTTAGTCATCCATCATTTCAAAATTGTGGGTGGCAATTATCCAGCATTTCCTCTAGGTGTCAAGTCATGCGGATAATCCCCTGGGATGTTTCATTACACCCACTGGAACCACTGTGGTTTTGATGTACCCATCCTTCCCAAGCAGAACGAGTATGTTTTTCTTTCAAGGTTGCAACTGCAAAGTTTTGCTACATTTCCGTGGATTTTACTCACTGGTGCCTGATACTTTCATAAGCTGTCACAGGCTCTGTTAAGTAAGCCCAAGTTGGTAACTTCATCTGTGATGGTAAATTGTGACAAACAGAAAAGAAAAACTATGTGTCTTTACTAGAAACTGAGCTGCTCAGCGTTTCAGCCACGAATACATAAACAGAAGTGAAATAACAGAAAACCAAGGTGACATGCAATGTTGTAATTTCAGTTCATAGAAGTGGCTACTTTGATTTTAGCCTCAGCAGTCTCACAAGCACAGCTGGCTTAGCGTCTTCGGCTCTGCAGAGAAAGATGAGAATGGCTGGATCTCAGGAAGGAGGGGGGACGGATTTGGGAAGGGCATTTTGAAGGGAAATGCAGCCCAGGTGAGTAGCCAGCAATAGAGAAACACAGCAGCAGCCCTTCCTGGGGAACAGAGAAGCCTTTCCATGTGAGATCAAGAGCAGAGTCCCCGCACAACTCTGTGGGGTACTTTTTGGTCTGCATTAATTGTATATGGGATTTGGTGAGACTAGCCTCATGTTTTAGGGACAAAAATCAGACACGATAAATGCCTCTGTTTGAGGTGGCCTGATTTAATGTAATTTCAAGTAATTGCTGGAGACCCCAGTGGGTTTGGAGGTTCTTTAACCCCTACTCCCCCCAGACTGTGGGACCTCCAGACTCTGAAAGGCTGTCATCAAGCTCTAACCCAAGGTTATCTTCCTGAATTGTTTTGCCTGTCTGATCAAATGTCACTGGAATAGTTATGTAGTCCATACTGTTTAAAATCATCATATTTTCTACCTCAGTAAAGACATCGCAAAAGCATGAGCCCTACCATGTGCATATAATTGCCACAAAGAACCAAAAAGCAGATATTTGAGCTATGTTTGCAGATCACCATAAACCCTTCAGGTCCCATAGGAGGCTTTCTCCCACAGTGGCTGGTGGAGCTGGAATAATTTTTAATTATTTTAATGGAAACCTTCAGCAAAGTCATCAGTTTTAAATTCTCTGATTAGCATATCAGAGCAGGAGGTACACATCTGTGGGGATAGTTCTGACATTTTCTGCCCGTAGAAACAAGGAATTTCAATAAGCTAATAAAAACCTTGATAGTATAAGTACATTAAATTCTGTAATTATATTGGACAATCAGATGGCCACTTGTTTTTGTTGTTTATTCCAGGACATTTTTTATTCCAATTGAGTCAGTCTGGTTTTTAGGACAAGTATTCAAAGAGTCACAAAGTGAAAGACTGACATGCAGTGTTATGTCGGGCTGACTACTTGAGAGGCAGTATCACTGGTACACGCTGAATGGGAGCCAAGATGAAAGTCAGCTGCAGACAGCTGGATGTATCTGTTAGACAAAGCTTGATACGGTTTAGATGCAAGAAATAGTGTAGTAACAATTATTTTTTTTTTGTCCTCATTTCTTATTTGCAAAAAAATTCCTGCTAATGCAACTCAGTATAGTCCTTGTTATTACAGTGAAGTTCCCATTCAATAGGAAGCCTCTAAATTTGCGGTCATTTTCAGAACAAATCCATTAGGTAAGAAAAGTAAAAGAAGGAGCAAAAAATTCCAGATGTTTTCATGAGTCATCTTCTGTCTGATTTCAAAACAATTTTCAGACATTGTGAACTGGAGATTATAATTCAATAGTTATTATTATTTGAACATGTTCTTCTGGTCACTAGGCACCAACAAGACAAGCCTAGCTCCATCTTCCTTACACCCTTTTCTCAAGTATTTACAGAGATTTATAAGATTCCCCTGAGCCTTTTCTTCTGCAGGTTGAGCAGCCCCAGCTCTCTCAGGCTCTCCTCATCTGGTAGATTCACGAGTCCCTCAGTAATCTCCATGGCCCTTTGCTGGACTCACTTCAGCATGCCCAAGCCTCTATTGTACCAGAGAGCCCAAAACTGGACCCAGCACTCCAGATGTGTCTCACCAGTGCGGTGTACAGTGGAAGGATCACCTACCTTGACCTTCTGGCAATGCTCTGCCTCACACAGGTGAGGATGCCATTGGGTTTCTTTGCTGCAATGGATCATTACTGTTCATGGTTGGCTAGAAAAGGATTCACCTATCAAAAAACAGAACAAAAGTAAAATAAAACACCACAACTTTTGCCCAGAATTACGGGTCTTGGGGAACCTTTGCAGGTTGCCAGAAAAGGAACTGTGGCATATGGGTGGTAAATGGTCTATTGTGTAATCTACACACCACTCTGATTGGAAAGGATTTTGACGCCCAAAATAACTGTAATTCTAGAAGAAAGACAATTTGTTACTGGGGAAGAGTTGAATCATGGTGGGAAATCTATCTGAATAATCTCTTTCAAAAAATGTGGAACTATCTATATTTTAGTAGCTGCTATCTTAGGCAAAAAATATATTCCACTGTTAGACTAGGCAAAAGACATCCATGAAACCTCACATTGTTTATGTTTGATTAACAAACAGGATAACAATGCCCTAGGTCAACTATCAACCTCAGGGTTAAATTTTGTGTTATAAGTAAGGAAATAAAATATAATAAATGTCCGGTCTTTTAACGGATATTAACAAGATATTTTATTTTTTTATTTGTCTGTGGCTCCACAGTAGTTCTTTGCTAGTTGGACCTTTTTTTTCCTGAAAATGGTGTAATTTATCTTTGACTCTTTTCATCAGAGCATGTATTAAAATCCACCCAAGTGAATGCTATTGAAGAATGTGAATAGCTGTGAAAATTTTGTGTTGTAGAGAGAGAAGTGGAATAGTTGGCAACCAATTCTTTTTTCTTTCCCTCTCTTTTTCGGAATGTTTGTTTTCAGAGGAAAAACTGCCCTTTGGCTGGAAATGTTAAAGAAGCAAAGCAACTTTTCCCGTTTATATGTATCACACACACTGAAAAAACTGTTAGGCTATGGGACACATATTTCTCAGACAAAGTCTTAAGGGTTTTTGCTAGTGAGAAATGGTGAACTATTTCATTGAGAGCTGAAATTATGTCCTTTCTGAGATAATATTAGTCTCTAAAAATGATGTTCATTTACCTAGTTTTCATCTAGCTTAAAGACAGCAGAGGTAGCATTACATAGACAAAAAAATGGAATATATTTTTCAGTCATGTAATGTCTGCCTTTAAATTGGGGAACCTTTGACCTCCAGTCTTTCTGCCAAGATTGATTTTTCTTATCTGCCCAGCTAAAATGAATTGTAAGCAGGAAAAGTATTAAGGGTGTTCAGTTTTACTTTTCTTCTCTATAGCATTTGACTAGCACTGCATCATTAAAACTTAATGGTTGTTTCTGGGTGCTTTACAGTGCTCTTTTTTTCCTTTTTTTCTTTTTTTTCTTCTTTTTTTTTCCCCTGAAGATTTTAGGTCTGGATTGTAGATGTGGATTGTTTAGAGTTTAAAAGTAACATTCAGAAGTAGACACATTCAAAGGTGCTTTAAGGCATCCAAATAAATTATTTTTAATGTACATATATTTGAAAACATGTATTTAATACATGCATTGTCCAGGTCTGAAATCAAATACTGAATGTCACAAAAATAAGGTAATTGCATTATCTACTGATTGTCTGTTTCAAATAGTCTTCAAAAATAAGTTGTCAGTCTTAAAAATATTTGAAATAGTTAAAAAGTCTTTGGAATTGGAAAAGTGATTATGTAAATGAAGACATCTAACCAAGAAATGAGCAGGGGAAACCTGAAGAGTAAATTCTTACACGGAATGAAGCTGCCAGTGGAAGAGCATAGCTACTTATGAGTACAGTAGTTCACACTTAATAATGTGAAGATATGAGAAAAAAGTATCTTAACCAAGTCAATAGCTGTTTCTTCGTGCTCTGTTGCTAAGGAGTCTTTATGTTTGTAATTTCATTCTTGTTAGTGGATACTATGCACAGTAACTGGGGCAAGCTTAAGTCTTAATAGCCTGTTCATAATACATACTATTCATATCACTGCAGCATTTAGAAATGGCAACTTAGGACTTTCTGTGCATAACTGAAGAAAACATCAGTCCCAGGTCCTCAAAATGGGGACCAAAACAAGAGCCAAGATGCAGCTATGGCTACTAGAAGAAAACTAAGCAGTTCTAATCACCATGGAAGACACAAACATCACTGCACAGGACATCCTGGTATTGTATGCTGATCATGACTCTGACTCTGACTCTTTTCCACCATGAAGCAACTCTGCAGTTATTCAGAAGGGGCTCCTCCCAAACACAAGCAGCAACAGAGAAGAAAGCATAAAGATGACTGAAAATGCACTAAACATAAGATAAAGGACAATATCGAGGAGAGCTGGACATGCTTGCACAACTGGAGTGGCCATAACGATCTCTAAATACAGGAATGCATTGACAGAGTAGTTTGGAAACCACAGGAAAAAACATGCTGTGAAGTAATGGAAGTGAAAGAGCAACAGGGTTTTATATCAGCAGAGAACCTGGTGCATGATATTTTTTCTTTTCCAAACAAAATTTAACATTAGTTTGCATGTTTACGTCAAACCCATTCACAAAGGGTTAATTAAATACTTTCAGAGCAAGGATCCCTTTTACAGAATATTTAACAAAATAAGTTGATTTTCAATGATCAAATGGGGTTCAAGGGACAGAAATATGTACTATTTTGTAAACATGGTAAAATAAATCAGTTTATCATTTTCATGTTGCAGATATGATGTTGATTATATCACTGAAACTAGGTAATGAATAAGTTTAGGCATAACAATCAATGCAGGAAAGTGAAAGTCCTGCTTCAGGATGCTCTTTAGAAGACTGACAGGCAAAAATTCAGTTAAGTCATATGTCTCTAATTGTATTTTCATACCAGAACTTAGAGGAATAACAGTAAGGAAATGCAGAAATTATTAAGGCTGATGCCATTAGAAAGACTCTGTCTGGCTGCTTTGTTTTTGCCATCAGGATGCTGTTCACTGTCTCCAGCTGAGCAGTACGTCCCCGCCAAGGTGACTCTCAAGAATAACACCAGGTTCTCCCCAACGTGTGAAACGGTAGCAGGTCTTGCCTACTTTCCATAGCATCTTCCTGTAATAGTGCCATAACTACCCTGGCTTTTGGGGTGTGAAGCTTCTGCCTTAATGTGGATGAAGGAAGCATTTCTTCTCCCTTCTCTGTTCCTGTCCTCCAAGGAACGTAACTGTCTCTGAGAACTTCTTGAAGGTGGAAATCTGCTGTGAAAAAGCATAGGAGGGGAAAATGTGGTTACACAAAAGGTTATTCCATCCATCTGTGTAGCTTTTCCTCAGATTTTCTTTGCGCTGTAATGAGCCTAAATTTCTGCTTGATTTGTCTGGTCAATGCCAAAGCTAGACATAGCCGCTCAAGGCAGTGTTGCCCTCCCAATGGTAGTGGAAACGGCTGTGGGACTGACGGTGTAGCAGCACATCCACTTTTGCATGGTAGGATCTCATCCGTTGCAAATGAGATCAGATGAACCTCAGGAAGCTGTTGTCAGTCCTGCTCTCAGTGCACAGGAGTGGAGGGGGGCTGGAAGATCCTACACAAGGCAGCAGCTCCATATCTTTGTCTGGATATTGGTTGAAATCTCAATAATCTTCCTCCAAATATCCTTGCCTACCTGTGTCTGGCGTGTGCTACTTCATGTGCCTACATGTTTTGGCATGTGCTACCTCGACAAAGACCTCTAGGAATAATCTCTTCGAAAATCAGTTTGCTATTTCTTTATTTTAATCCCTGGACAACACTGAATTTTTTCTAGCCCAAGGATATATATCACTGGTATTATCAAGCAATGTTTAACCCTGAAGAAATTCAAACATGAGAAAGTAGAACCCTGAAAGATCTATTTATTTAAGAGGTTTTCAGTTTGACTTAAGTGACTGAATTATGGGCAGAATTCTTTCACCAGCTCTAATTAGCTGGGCCATAGAGTATGAGATGTCAACTTGCTTCCCTGGAGTGAGATGCAAGTTTGGCATATGTGTAAGGGATTGATCCAAGTAATCTTGGCTACAAGAATGAGACACTTTCATGCAGTAATCAAATAATAATTAGAAATTGCCTAGAAAGTGCGTAATAAAGTGGATAAATAAAATAAATATCTGCAGTTGTTCTGTGCAGCTGTACCTGTGTTGATGACAAACTCAAAGCTTGGTACCCTGCTCACCAAACTGAAGGAATATGCTTGTGAGCATGGAGATAAACAACAAACTGCTGGAAAGTTTAACTCTCATTTATTGTTTTTTGTGTCTTCCTGGGAGAGAGCAGTTTTGATACAAGTAATAAAGCAAGTTGTGTCTGACTGCATGCCAAAGGGAACTCGCGATCTTTCAAAAGCCGCTGGTGAGTGACTGGTCAGAAATGAACCTAGAAAAAGTTTAATTGGACCCTGTGTGATCTGACAGCCAATAACACTGAAAATGTCACCAAAATAGTAGTGTTATAACCCCATATGGCATGAACTGTCGTGTGTATCAACTAGAAATCAAGAAGCATTTTGTTTGATGATCCTGGCACGGTAAGCAGTAAGAATATCCCTTGACAGATGCAATGAAGTCTAGTCTGAAACCTAATGCTGTGAGAGAGTGAATTATTCAGAAACTAAGGCTTAAAATAAGGTAAGGTCTTTCTTTTGTTTAGCAGCTAAGGTTATCGTATCGGGAAGTGCAGTGCGGCAGCTCTGCGTAGCAGGCTGTCTGAATCACTGGTTTCTTGGACTTCCGTTACCTCAGTAGGCACCTAAATCCATCACAGGCACAGCAGCAGGGCACCTGCAAATGACCCTGTGACAGTTGTCCCATGCAGGAGGTGATGCTACACCCCCAAGAACAGGGGCTGGTGCTGAGCACAGCTGCACTGGGTGACCCTGCTTCCACCCACATCAGCAGAGCTGTGGAGTCATCACACCGAGCCATCGCTGAGGGAAGGGCAGTCCTGGCCTGGGAAGGCAGGCAGGTATTTTCACAAAGCACATCATCCCACTTTGGATGGGATTACTTACTTTTCCTCCACCATTGATCACTCAAAGACCTCAAACCAAAATTCTAGTTGCAGCTAATACTAAGGATGTTCTGTACAAACATAGTAAAAATAACTCATGTGGATATTGAAAAAATTAAAGATTATGAAACCTGACAATAGCAGAAGCGAACAGGAAATACATGGTCAAGGCCTTTTTCTGAGCAGCTACTCTTTACTGCTGCTTTAATCTGTTCATTCAAGAACTACTTTGAGTGGAACACAAAATGCTGAAGAGTATCTCTCAAAATAGCCAATACTGTTCAGAGAATTTGGAAAAACTCTCTCCAGCCAAGACAAATGGAAATCAGGAAGCCATTCTGATGGGCTTATTTGTCACATTTCCAGCTCAAGGAGCAGACAAAAACTTTCCTGAACAATCCTCATGAGTTGTGAATTATGGATGTATCTCTGCGAACCCTTGAGTTTCTGACTGAAAGTTAAATAAAGCAGAAGAAAATACTTTTTTTCCTCTTTTCTTTCATATTTTTATTCTCTCCACAGATCCTCCTACCTATTATTTTTACACGGCTTTTATGTTTTCCTACTTAGTTGTCCTTAACCCCATGCAGACATACAGCCTTGGGACTTTTCTGCATTTCCACTATGGTTTTAGTACTTTAAATAATGTCTGCACATTCTTCCTAGATATTGATCCTTCTTCTTTTCTGAGTAGTCAAATGTGCTTATGCAACATAAATATCCTTGTCCATGCTACTTTTTAAGTACAAAAAGGTATTTTCATCAGGAAGAACTTGCTGTATCTATTTTGGGCACCTCGCATGCCTTTCGTCAAGAGTCAGTCACTGGACCCAGCAGCTTCCAACCCTATTAGCCAGCACTGGTTGGTGAGGGACTTCAGTCAAATCTTGACTGTTTCACAGAGCCACCTGAGACGGGGATGCAAGATGGAAGCCGTGGGATGACTTGCCACAGCAAGTCATTATTTGGTCATCCCAATTTTGTTCATTTTTAATGAAGGAACTGCTTTCTAAAAGTACAATTCCTCTGTAGAAGTGTGTCTTCTTGATTCAGTGCACTTGTAAGGGCTTTAAAAGCATCTTATTTTAATAATGCTGTTTCTTGAATGCTCGTGATTTCCCTAGAAAACTATCCACAGATTCCTCAATTTTAATTATCTTAGGGGTAAGAGCATCTAATGTGCTGACATTGATTCCAGTCAGTCTGGATGCTTTCAAAGAGATCAGGAGTCCTTAAAGCATCCCTGCTTGCTGTGGCACTGCCCTCAGCAGCAGCCCTGCCCGCTGGCTCTGTGCAAGGCTGCTGCTCTGTGTGCGTGCTCAGTGTGCCTCGAGCTCTAGCTACTGTTTAATTAAACAGAAAGGCTCTAAGTATTAATAATAAACTAACCCCATGGCATGCAGAGCAGGAAGCATCTGCCAGTAACTTTATCCCTCCATCTCCTCTAGCAACTCTATATCTTCCCTGTTATTTTACAACTCTATCTAGCATCCCAAACCAAGAACACACCTCTTTCATTCTCCTCCTGTGATCCTGCTACTGTGGTTTTGTCTGCTTTCTACCGGAGCATGCCAGGGGACCATTCCTGCTTCATGCCACCATCCAGGCTCTTACAGGAGATGTTGTTCTGCACAGCAACAAGTTACCACCACCACATGTCTCCACCTGATTTCTTACATGGAGTGACTTGTCTTCAGGCCCCAGTAACATCCCCCTATACACATAAAAATGCTTTCAGCTACCATACACCTGCCTTCACCAGTATTATTTTGCACCAGGTGGCACTGAATGCATGTGGGTAGAAATCTCTGCTAAAGCTCTGTATGTGGCATGGACTAAAGTCATCCATGTCAGCAGTGACAGGCTGAAGACAAGACATCAGGTCTCCAGACCCCCAGAGCCAAAGGGCTCCTACAGAAACTTATCTCCTCTAGTGCTCATCTTGGCCGTGATGGTAAGCGGGAAGAGGAAGAAAATTTTTCTTGTGATAAAGTGCTCTGTAGGACTAGACTGACAACATCACAGCAGTTGGACAAATTCCGGGTAGAAAGAGCCCAGAGTCTAAACACAGAGAGAATGAGTGGAAGAAAAGGACAAGTAACTCACACAGATTCACCCAACAGGCCATGGAAAATGCCCACAATTAATTTTCAGCAGTATGCATTCTCTGTCCTGCAGCCTTCTGAGATGCTTTTGAAAAAGAAAAAAAAAACACTTTTTGACATTTGAATGATAGTAATAAATAGCCGGAAAGAATTAAAATCTCTGTTGCTGTAAAACTGTGACAGCTCATTTGGAGAGGGGGTGCATGCATGATGCATTAGGTGTGGGCCTCTGCAACCACCCGCAGGGCTCTTCTGGAGGCAGCTTTGCCTGGTTCATGTGCACCAGCTGCCGAAATCCAGGCCAGCTGCCAGGCTGCCCTCCCTGCTGCCTGCTCCCCTGCCCGCTCCGCCTGTGCCAGGCTCTGCATCCCTCTCCCCAGCTCTGATGCTTGGCTGAGTGGCTCCAATTTGGCTTTCCCTCCCCAGCTCTCTTTTGGGGTTACACTCCTCCCAGAAGAGAAGGAAGAAGGAAGAAATCCCTGCAAAAGCCCTGCCTTTGTCCCTGGTCCCCTCCTCTTCCCGACATCTATGGCACCAAAGGGCCAAGGTATGCCTGGTAACTGGAGGGACCCTGAACCCCACTGCGTATTTACCAGATGCATAAGGAAGAGATGCTACACACTAAATATTTGCTCTCTGCTGCTGAATCTCTCTGGGCTCTGATATATTCCAGGAGTGTTAGTCAGGGCTGCCCACTGCAGTATTGAAAGGGCATGTGGCTGGCTGTTTTAAAAATGCAGCCAGATTGAAAGAAAATTTGATTACAGCAGATTTCCACTAATTTAAACTCTTTCCCTTGGAAGACTAAATGTCACCCATGCTGGCAGAAGGATGTGGGGCTTTCCCTGGCCTCTATAACTTTAATTTCCTCTTCAGGTGAAGACAAGGAAGGCAAAGTGTAGGACATCACGTCCTGTAAGAGCACATCATGGTACCAGAGAGCTGCCTTGGTCGGGGAGGATGCATCCTCACGTGAGGCTGCCCACCTGCAGACTTTGGGAACATTCTGGGGCCTCTCCCAGGAATAGGAGGGAATTTTTTTTTTTTATGCAAAACTGCCATTTCCGTTGCCAAAATGGGAGCCCAGAAACACCCCAGTGATTCCCCAGCCTGACCAAAATAAAAACTCGCTCCTGAGCTCACAACTCTTTTAACCCCCAGAACAGAGGAAAGATGAACTAGACACCACTGAAGACATTTCTCCTAGTAGCAGTAAACCCGCCTAACACTTTGTCTATTTAAGATCAACAACAAATGCTTCTGGGGGATAATATAAAATGCAGCACATGCAAATGATGCCTCATAAGAGAAAAGAAAATCCCCAGAAGCTCCTCTCAGCCTGTATTTCCACAGGTTCTAAGTTCCCTATACCATGCCTTTTAGTATCTCATAAAGACAGCAAAACAATTTAATTGCTGAATTTTAGCCTTTGGCAAATTAAGTTTTGAACATTTTTTTTCCTACTTTGAACAATGGTAAAAACATCAACTGTGCAGAGGGGGCTGCATTAGGGGGACACCAGACAGAAAAGCCAAAGAGTTGAACAGTGAAGATGAAGAAAACTAGAAACAAATGCAGGTGGTTGACTGGACAGAAAGCCCCATTTTTCTGTGCATTTAGACAATTGCCACTAACTCAGATCAAACCATTTCTGTATATAGGTTAGATCTTCGCTAGCAGTCTATTCCGCTTTCACATCGTCTTTATGCTAAGGAAATGGTGATGCAGCTGAAAGCGATCTGGACAGCAGCAAGCTATGAGGGCCTTCGGGTGAATATTCAACAGCACAATTGAAATATCTCATTAATTTTGTGTGGATGCTTTCAGCTGGTTACCTGCACTGGCTTGGGTCACTGATTAATTGAGTGTGATTCAGAGAAGCAGGGGGCCCACCAGGTTTAAAAGTTGCCATTAGTGCTCAGGAAAAAAGAAACCGTGGATTTTAGTCTCTTATCTGCTCTCAGTAGCATTTATTAGGCTGTTGATACAAACACTGCAATGAGAGGGGAAAAAAGTTACAGATTTCTGCAAATATTTTTCCTGGTTGCAAAAAGTTTAAGTGTAGCTATTAGGAAAAAGATCACAGCAAAGCTGCGGAGGCAGAGACCTCAGCAGCTTCTTGTCTTCAGAGACAATGTCATCTTGTATTCGCAAGCTAACAGTAACGATCTATTGTCTAGGAGTTGTAGCTTTGCTGTGGCTTACTATGAATCATAACTGTCTGCCCACCAGGAATAAAGAACAAGAAGAGAATAAGCAGAGAACACGTGAGGACTCTTTTCTTTTGTCGTTTAGTAACCTCAGCAATTAGAATACCTCCTGCCCCTGCCCAGCACGGTCAAGAAATAATAATTTATATTTATGATGGTGTTAGAACAGTACCAACACGTTTTATGCATAAGAACATGGCAATAATTTTGGATTTTATTGTCAGACAAAATATACATGTCAGTAATTCGCTGTTTCCCATTGATTTTGTTTACGCAACCAGAGGAGTTCCAGCAGAGAGGAGTGTTGAAAGGCTGCCTGTTTGGTGAAATCTCTCAATCACATGTGAGACAACCGGTTTATAAAATTAATTGTTGTGGAAAAAATCACATATACACATAGATATATACACATTTTTATGCATATGTATATAAATAAGCCTGCAGTAAATGTGGGGCTTTGCACATCACCTAAGACATGCGACTGTCTATGTGTGTGTGTGTGCAGCGTTGCATGTCTGGACACCTGAAGGATACCCGATGAACTGCTGTATCTAAAATCATAGAACGCTGCTCTTTGAGAGGGAGGCCTGGAGATCACCTGGCCCAGCCTCCTACCCAAAACAGGGTCAAATTTGGAGTTAGATCAGGTTGCTCAGGGCAGTGTACAGGCAAGGTCTGAGGATCTCCAAGGATATCTCCACAGATGTGTCTCTGGACACCTGTTCCAGTGCGTGACCGCTCTCCTAGTGAATTTTCATTTTTCCTAGTATCTAACTGGAACTTCCCGTGCTGCAACTTGAATCTGCTGCTCCTTTTCCTGTAATGGCTCCCTCCAAGTACCTCTTCCAAGTAGGTAATTGAAGAGAGCAGTAAGCTCCCATCACCACCAGCTTTTTAAATGGCTGGGAGTTTCCCCACCTCTTTTTATCCTTCATGTGCTGCAGCCCCTGCCCATCCCTGATGATCGTGACCTTTCAAAGACAACAGAGAAAGGTTTCAGGCTGACATTGACCAGCTCTTTCAGGATTCTTGGATGATGCCAGGGGCTTACACATATCTAATTTGCTTGAGTGTTCCCTAACTTAATTATCTACTACTATGGGCAATGCTTTCCTCCCCCAGACCGTGCTACTCATCCAGATTAATCTGATGAGAAATGTATTTTCTTTTGCCACAGGTACTGGGAATTATTCTAGTTGAAGCTTTGGCATTGCTTCCACACTCCAACTTTCTAAAGCTTTTTCCTCAAAAAAAAGCTTCAGTTACTTTTGAAAGTGGTGGGATTTATGTTCAGTCCTTGTTGGTTTTATGCTCTTTGTAGCTTTTGCCCAGCCATCACATCAGCAAAAGATGTAAGGTAGTTATAATTATTTAAATCTCTTGCTCCCATCCAGGGACTTGACATTTGGGAAATTGCATGAATGAATGGACAAATATGTCTGACTCAGATGATAAACAAATTAACAAATTTCACCAAATGTGTGGAATGCTTCAACATCTTGGTTTAAAATAACAGGCCAAGATCATCTCTGGATCAGTTATAAAGCCTACTGGCATCTTTGAATCTTGTATATCTTCCCGTTGAGTTGAGTGCCAAAACAAAACAATAAGAACAAAAAAGTATAAGAAAAATTAAAAAAGAAAGAGTAGATCTACCAGAATGCCCTAAAATTGTTGTTTAGAAAACCAAAGCACCTTAGCCTGTCACATTTTATTTTAATGTGAACAAACAAAGGAAATTGAGCTTAATGCCAAGCCTTTATTTGTATCTTCCTCAGGAGACTGTTCCTATGCTGTGCACATCAGGGGGGATCAGTTTTGTCCAATAAGCCTTCTTCAGGCAGTGTATCTCTCTTTCACATGAATAATGGAAAGGAAATAAACTCCAATCTGTGCACCTTTTTTTTGAAATACATATCTTAACAGCCTGAAATTGCATTGCTTTTGCCCAGAGTTGTAGTCAAGTGTTCCCTGCCTTGCCATTCACTGGCTGAGCATGTTGCAGTGCCTAGCATCATGCAGGACCTGCTGCAAAGTGTTTCAACAAAATGGCTGAAAAATAAAATAAAGAGAAGGCTTGAAAAGCAAATACAGACAGAAGGGTGCCTTTGATTGCATGGAGTAGTTTATCAGGGAAGGACAACATGAAAAGCAGGTTAAGCAAGTTATTAAGCAGAAAAGCAGGTTATCAAGCTCAATCCATGTCCTTGACTGTTGTTTGAAGATCTGCTCTTTCTGCAGAAGTCTTCGGTGCACCAGGGCTGAAGCTCATGAGATGCTCAGAGACACTAACTCAAAGATGCAAAAGGACAAGGTTTTCCATTTTAAGATGGAAATAATCACAGCAAACGAAATTGTTGTCACAACACTGTGTTTCAATAGATGCCCACAAACCCAGAAATGGATCTGATTGTTTGCTAATCCTTGTAGTGTGTCATCACTATGGTGTTTGTCTGTTTCGCACTATGTTTAAATCTCCTGAAGCTCAACGTCATGGGAAAGATGCATCCTAGTCACACTGTTTTGTGGGCTGCTCCATACTCATTCATCTACAGGATCAGGGGGCTCTGTCCATACTGCCAAACTCATCTTAGTTGCAGGAAAGCATGATCACAAGCAAGGGGTCAGCCATGTGGAAGCAGTGGGATCAAAATTGCAATGGAGTCAGACCTGGCAGAGCCAGATTTGTTCACAGTCAGTGGGTGTAGAAGGCACTTTATCGCAGGATGCATTGGAGACGCAAACTGCTTACCACCCCCAGGAGCACTGGCTTGACTCCACATGTTCTCCCTTCAGTGCATTCATGGGCTTCCATACCTGGACAAATAAACAAGAGCCACGCTTGTATTTTTAAAAAGTAGAAGTGGTTAACATTTGTAACACGGTAAAGGGAGATGACTGAGAAGTAGGCTAGGAAGGGCAAGGGGAAAATGGGACAAAATGCATTTACACTCCTATTTCATGTGATTGCACCTCTGACACAAAGAGCCCAAATCTACAAGGAGCTTAGAGATAACGGGACTCTTTGGCAACCTTGACTTCTTAATGTGCTGAGAAACTGCTATGACCAGCTCCATTCATGGATTTACATCTCAGTGCTGAAATAGAGGGTAGGAAAAGAACTGTGCGTGCGTACATCTAATCCTTGGAGGCTAGTTCTTCTTTTTCATTTTTCCTGCCTGGATGTTAACTAGGGGTCCTTACTTGCCCACTGCCCAAAGCTAGAAACTAAATTAGAACTCTGAGGTCTAAGAAAGTTTGGCAAACACAGCTTCTGATTTGTCATGGTTGTGTTTCTGTCCTCTTTCTGCAAAACTGTGTCACTGGGACCAGCACAGAGAAAAGGAGGTCAGTCAACATATCACTGGGGATTGTTTACCTTTGAAGTATCTTCTCTGTATTCCTTTTTAGATCTGCAACCTCAAAGGAATCACTTCCACTCATTGTACCCAGTTGTCCATCAGCTAAAAAGAGCACAAGACTCAATCAGTCAGATGTACTGTTTTTCTTACTGTGGAAAAGACCACCAAAACTAAAATAGAGCGGTAAGGAAGAGTCGTGAAACCTTGAGAAGCTTTGGGAGCCCTGCATAGCATGAGAGCTTTAGTTCATGCTCTGTATCAAGAGCATGGGAAGGGAGGGGGAATGCGCTTCCATTCGTATACTCACAAGCTCTTTATGGAAAAAAAGGTCTCTCTGCAGCATTGCTGGGTGGATCGATGCAGCTAATGCCAGGGGAAACTGTAGAGCAGCTGTAGGCCCCTGCTAGGTTCCTCTCCCAGTTGCCTCCCTGATGCTGATCCTCTACAGCCTCACTCCTCTGCCAGGGCATCCCCTGATTTATTTATTCTGATCTGAGGAGTCGCTTTCAAGCATCGGTAATACAAAAAGGATACAGACTGGTTGAGGGAGGAGTTCTGCACGTGAGCGTGTAGTAACTGAAGCCCAGGGTTGAACTGCAGGCAGCTCCCTGAGATGACAACCTCGGAGCAGGAACATTTTGCCAGAGATGTTTTTCAGGAGGTAACGTGCTCTTTGTCACGACGTGAGTGGATGTTGTGAGGTGAGCAAGATATCCTAAATTTTGGCTGCTGGTACTAGGCTATAAAGAACATATCTTTCTTCTGCAGGTGATGACTTTTTAGGCCAACAGTAAACAATTCTGGCTCTTATTGTTTCAAATCAAATACATCAAAGGATAGACTTTCAGAACACATTTTAAGGAAAATAAATTCAAATTCCATAAGGAAATCAAACAAAATATTGTCTTAGTAGATTAAATTCTGAACTTTCCTTTTTTCCAAACGTTGAGGATCCCAGTAAGGATGTATTTCAGGCTGATGTTCTCAGAAGTGAAAAATAGTTAGGGGACTTCGAGGTGGAGCTAGTGTAACCTCTGTGCTCAGTGCGCTACTTTATTTCTTCCAAAGCCTTTGCCTCCTCTAACGCATCACAGCAGGTGGACTTATTCATCATTTTAAAATATGAGTATAGAATCAAGTTTATTTAGTTGAAATCCCGACATTCCCTCTAATTTCTGTTCATTACCTAATTTGAGATTACCTCGTGAGCTTTATTAACTCGTGTAAGTAATTACTTTTCATTGCCAGTCTAGTGTTGGAAGGTACAAAATGTTTTGAATCGATGCTGCAAAGAGCTTTTTCTCCTAACAGCAACCTGGGAGCAGAAACCATTTTGACTGAACCTACGAGAGGAACAGTTGGCTATGAAAATATCTTCAGTGATTTCCTTTTCACCACTGAGCAGTATTCACTGGGTATTTCAAACGTATATGGAACAAAGCACAAAATTGTTGTATTTGGATATCCTTTATATATAATATAAATAAATAATCCTATAAATAATGTTTATCTAGCAGATTGTTTTCTGTTCTTACTGCCTGGGAGTCCATGGATAATTAACTCTTAGGTATTACCTGCTAAATGGGATATTTTCGCACAGTTACAGAAAACTTTTGAAATTTCCATAGTGCCATATGCTAACAGTCTACAAAACTGTTAACCTTCTATAAAATTGAAAGTATAAATTCAAATTACAGAAGACCAAGAAGTGGGAGAAGGTACTATTGTGTATCAGTACATTTATGCTTGTCCTCGCTTCTGTTCCTGTGCACAGCCTTGTGAAACAAAGCCCTTGTTCTGGTTGGAGCCTTTAATAACACCAGGATGCAAAGGAGCAGACTGAGAAATAAAGTGTGTTAGCAACAGAAGCTGGAGTACTATTGCAAATGAGGGGTGGCCACAGAAGTCCTCTCTTGTAAAAGGCAGAGGAACATAAGCGACAATGTAAAGATGTTGCATGCCCGTGATCCAGGCTATTCAACTGAAACCTCTCATCAGTTCTGTTTATCAGAACTGAAATTCAGACCAAAGTCAAAAGAAGACACACTGTTCACAACCCGGACTTTCAGCTCTTGCTGGAGCTCCTTTCAAAAGGGATGTCTGCAGGATAAAAGCAAGATTCATGGCTGCCAGGGACTACCCATCCTTTGAGATGTGCAAGTACAAATATGATTCTGAATGCCCCTTACTCTCTTTCAATGAAAACACTGAATTAGCCACACTTAGCAACCGAAGTTTCAATTTTTTTTCTTCCTTTTCTCATTGTTGATATAAATATTTTTCAGTGAAAGTGTAACTGAGTGAATACTGCATTTGTACGAAGCGCTGGCAACTTTGGAAGTGCAGTGAGTGACATATCTGTTGGGCATATACCCCTTGTAATTGTGAAGCTGTCCTATCTACAGTGCTCCTTAGGCTTTGTCTACAAGATGCCTTTGGGAACAGCGTAGCATATGGTAGATGAGAGCTGCTTCAAACCTCTCCTCTAGACCACAGCTACTTTTTACTGGAAAATGCCTACAGCTCTTCACCATCAAATATGCTGTCCACTCTAACCTCTGAAAAACAAAAACACTTTAACCAGGTAGAAAAATACTCGTCTCACTAACAGGGAGTAACTAAGCCAGTTTATATAATAAACAGATTTACAGATCAAGTGTGCATTTGTCAAGCTTTTAAATCACAAGATGATGGAAATAAGGTAAAAAAAATAAAAGAAATCCTGAGGAAACCAGGTAAAATCTGACTGTAAGAAGAAATTTACAGGTGGCATAAAAATCTGTTTAACATACTTCACTAACTCTGTTCCTCGACATCTCAGGAGCAACAAGAGCCAAGGGTGTCAGATGGTAACAAGCAATCCTGGCTGCCTAATGTTCCTCACTTTTTCTTTCCCAAAACCCCTTCTTCTCTAGACAATGCAAATAGTTTTTCCAACCAATATCCCATCAAGACCTCCTGCTGTGTTAAATGCATCTCACCCTGAGATTCACACTTTGGTGCTATGTAGCAAAGTGATGCCATCACTTCACCAAATCAAAAGTCTTTCATTGTTCAAAGGGGTTGTCACCTCTTTGACAATGTCAAAATTAACTGCTTCACAGCAGGGGAGGGTGTAGAAATAATGAAAGTTCCTGCCATCGCTTAAGTATAAGCAAGATAACAGGCACTTAAGACATGGAACTGTTAATATCTGACCCTTTTTATGAGGATTTTCACCTATATGAAAAAAGAAAAAACCCAAATTACTGCTGAGATGAGAGGAAAAATGTTCTTAAAAAAAACCATCTACTCTTCTTTCTTAATGCATAATAGCCTATATTATTTCAAATAGAATGTCTCTGATATTTAAGAGTTGCCTTCTTTCTGCATATTGGGGCTCAGCAGGACTTACGTGCCAAAGAATAGCACAGTAAAAAGTGATTGAGCTGTTGCAAACAACTGCCTCTCAGCAAAGAAAGAAGCATATTGTGGAAACCAGCTTCATTTTTTTCTCAAGGAAAATATGTGCTTTCTCATTTGATATTACTTAAGAAGAAAAATACTACAAAAATTATATGAAGAGAGCATAAACTGCCTTTTTGGAAAGGGGGTGTGTATGTAGACTCAACGACCCAGCAAGCATCCTTCCATAGTCTTAAGCAAAGTTTACTTAGCTTGCAAAACTGCTGCAGAAATCAAACTCTTTTTTTTTTTTTCTCAGCTTATTAATGACATGTAGCTTATGATGTTTTGATTATGAAAGGCAATGGGACAGCAGTAGAAGAGAAAACAGGAGCACTTTGAACCACTGAGGGCTGGGTTTTTTTCTGCTAGGTTAAACAACAAATACATTATGGTGGTGTTGCTAACAGCTGGTACAATTTAAACCATTCCCCATATTCTGTATACTCAGCGAGCGGCAAACAAAAAGGCATCTATTCTGCAAACAGCACTGAGCAAAGTCAGCACAGGGTAACGCACTCTCCTACTAGGATAAAATGGGCTGTTTTCAGAGATACACACTGTAAAGGACTCTTAAGGTACTAGCAAAAATTGCTATTATATTCAGATCCTACTTTCCATTTTCAAAGTGCCTTTTTATGGGTTTATATTGCAGGAATCTGATGTTCCCTCAGTAATTCCTATTTGTGCAGAGCATGCATGCTTGCTTTTTGGCGTGGGCTCTGCTACTGTGCTTTTACTGACAAGAGCTTCAATCTTTTCGAAAGCCAGGCCTCTGGTCCCCATCTGAGCAAATTCAGTTCTCTTTGCTTTTGTCTCAGCATTTCCACATCCCTGGCATAAAAAAATAACACAAGGGGCACAGCTACAGATGATCGTGGCATCTGTGTATGTGTACAAAAAGGAGATACGCCTAGATATATACATACATACATGACCAGAGGTTTTTTGGGCCTCCTTTTTTTTTTTGTATATCAGGTTCGCCTGATATACAAAAGAACAGTTTCCAAAAAAAAGATCTTTTTGCTTCGTTTTTGCCTCGACTGTTTGGTAATTTCAGCTATTTTAGTAGGTGTTTAAGAATACTCATTTTCATTTAAAACCACAGATAGGTAAAGAGATCAGCACAATTGCCTGACAATCCATGTGACTTAAAATAAATATCAATGATAAAAATAGATACACCCAGATACAAGTATACATTCCTACATAATAGATATATCTCTATGTATGACATGGCCAGTGCTGACACGCTCATGACAAGATTTGGAGCAGCAAGAGAAAGCTGTTGGTTTTTTTCAGAAGAGAAGTGGTAAAAAGCAGCATGACATCTGCCCTGAGATCTCTGTTTCTGTTTGACAAGGGCAGTGGTACCTGGCCAAAGGAACCAACTGGCCAGCACTGGTACCTGCCAGGCAGTGTGGGGATGGTGCAGGTGCCCTGATGGTACCCGTGAGCGGTATCTCTCCACTCTGAAATTGCCACCACATCTGAGGAGGAAAAGCCAGTTCTCCTTTGGGTCCTGATGAGTCTTCCATATTGCTAGGAAAAATCTATTTATAGTACACTACAGGCATGTTGATCAAGTAACCTTAAGGAAAAGGAGGAAATAAAGTTGTATAATCCACTACAGTTAAATAAGGTACTGTTCCCATGTTCAGCCAGAGGGAAAAACAGGAGGGTAAATAGATAAGGAGGGAAATGAAGGTTTCCTTCCATCTTGGGCTAGGGGGAAATGGCAATTGCCCCTCTGGCAATGGGCACAGCCCACGTTAGGTATAACTGTAAGAATACATTTTGCTGTTTTATCTTTTTCTACCTCTGCAAATCTGTGTTTAAAAATGACCACAAATCTTGTTTGGTGATAAAACCGTGAGCTGTATGGTGTGTACAATCCTCCCTTCCTCGGAGAGGCAACATCCATCCATTTACCCATGCCCCATTCCAGTGATGGCATTACACAGGGCTTGTGTCGGGGAGTCACCCATGAGCCTGGGCAGGTCCCTAGGAAAGAGCAGAGGGGACGGCGGTTCCCCAGAAGGACAGTGGCAAGGTCTGTGCCGACACTCAGCAGAACAGGAGTTCACCCTGCATCACCCCCATGCAGAGAGGGGGAGAGGCAGCGGCATATCCCCCTCACTGGCACAGATGAAAAAGGCATGTTGTTTGTAATCCTGATCTGTTTGTAGTTTCGTGCTAGTCCTTCAGGTCGGGGACTGTAATTAAAAAATTAAGGAAGACAAAAACCTACCACTTTCCTGAACAAAACTGCTCTTCTAATGCTCATTAGGCTCATTTGTGAAGCAAAACATCCCCAGGGGACAATTCTGCACTTATAAAATAAACATTTTCCACGCATGTGGTTAAGGACCCTCATAAAATATGTAACGAGGCATTTCTGTTCTGTGTATACCCAGCTTCCTGGCATGAAACTACTTGTGGAGAACTGAATGCAACTGTGGAAAGAGAAGCGAGAGAGATAATGAAACATCTATGGATTAAAGACGGAGATTGGCAGGGAATCCGACAAGCAGTTCCTCTTCTTTTGGTATATATTTCTATGGGGAACTGAGCTCTGAGAAGGGTACAGGTTGTTTTCTCCAATCTGTAAGTCAGAGGAGAGCAAATCTCAGTAGATCATTACTTAAAATTTCTCTCTTTTTTTTTGACTCACTATAGAAATCAGAATATAAACACTTTATGCTTTCATTTTTTGAGTTTTTCCCCAAAAGCATCCTCTCTTCTGCAGGCTTTGGGGAATTTTCCCTAGAGTGAAAGTCCCCCTGAGCACATTAAACCCCTCTGTTTTGGGGTGGCTTCTCATCTCCTCTTCCACAGCTCGCGTTTTGTGGGAGAGCAGAGCCAAGGCAGCCAGGAGTCAGTCTGCTGGCATTTTAGAAAAATCAATGGCATCTGTCAAAAGAATTGCCTTGGACTGACAGCAGGAATATCCGTGAGAGCAGCTCCCAGCTTCACAAAGTCTAAAGTGCTCCTTCTCCAGGATCGCAAGTTAGAACTCTCCTTTTTTTTCTCCGTTTTTAACTGTCTGCCTAACATGAAACTGAACACCGGGGTGATACTAAATAATAGATACATCGTATTTAAGCTGTATGAATAATTCATTTTTATGTCTTGTAAAAGGCAGCCTCCTCCTGCTCTCTGCAATGCTTGCCCAGGTTGAAGAAATAGTTTGTTCAACCTCAAATTGAATCTTTTTTTTCAGTTTTGAGGTGGACTTTTAAAAATAAACTTGGATACCTCGGGAACAGAAAATCAAACATCCTTATTTGAAAATGACGAAATAAATGCTCTGACTCTTGTAGTGCTGCTGTTCATATTTTAATGTATAATTTGATATTAATTCAGGAATACTTTTAAAATGTAAATAGTTCGGAAATAGAATTTTTTAACTGACCTGTGAAGAAAATATTTTTCCAAAACGCTGCTTTCACTTTCAACATTACTGTTCATCTCTTTGTGAGTACTAGCATACCTGATACAAATGAATTGGCAAACAGTATTTAATCATATACATTTATCAATTTAAATTTATTCCAAAGTGTGCTGAAGACTTTGTGCCCCACCACAGAGGGTTCCCTGTAAAAGACTTCCATGGCCCAAGTGAAAGCATTACCTTGTACAGTAAAAGGAAATGCATTTTTTACATAACATAAGTAATCTGGATCCGTTGTCAGTATTAAATATAGGGGAACGCTATACAGCCCATGGTAAAATATGTTATAAGCACAGAGATTATGTCTTTCCTTATGAAAGATGTATTTTTGTGTTCATCAAAGAGGTAGGTCTACAACAGTAGGGTTGCAGAGGGAGAATGTCACTTCCAAGAATCTCAGCTGGGACACCAGCCAGAAAAGCTTTTTCTTTTCTAATGATTCCTTCCTTAAACAAAAAGTAAATAACTTCTTTTTTTTTTTTTTTAGTGCAATATAAAATACTTTGTCTTTTTCTGCATTTTCCTACTTCTCTTTCAGTTCTTTCTTTCCATATGAAACAACGTCAGCAATACCAGCTGAATTTGCAATTTAACCTATCTGAATTTCCATTTTCGGTCAATAGTGTGCTCAAGAAAAACAAACCAAAAAAAAAGCACACTGCTCATCCAGAAAGAATTGTCTGTGATCACTTCCCTATATTCATTTATCTTTTCTTTCAAAACCCAAGCATGCATGGATAGATGCACATGGCTATTCAGCCATACCTCCTCGCTATTTCTCATGTAGGAGAAGCTGATACAGCTGCCTCTTCAAGGTACGTAGGGCTAGGCTTTCTGCTCCGCTTTCTGAAACATCCCTAGAAGAGGCTTTGGATGAAGTATTAAAGGTGAATTCCATAAAATCTAGCCCAGCAGAACTATACTGCTCCAGTTGTACAGCAAAGCACATCGAATTTAGAGAACACTAGCCTGAGGATGCCTTTATAATTTAAAGCTGGACTTGTCTGGGCACACCATGACAAAATTTTTGGTTACCTGAACACAACATTTTTTTCTGCAAACTCTGCTGCCTTCAGCTCTGTTGCATACCATTCATGGTGGCATAGACCACGCTTCGTGGAAGAGCCAGTCATGCTTCCTGGCCTGCAGCCTGCATCCCTCCCCTGCATCCCTCCCGCTGAGGATGGGACCTGCCTTGCTTCTCCACCCCAGAGAGGATGCTTGGGCAGGAACTCGAGCCACTGATGCACCATGGAGTAAAACTGTCAACTTGTCTGTCTTTTCACAGAACTGTCCCCATAATGTCTGAGTGTGTTGTGGGCAAAATTCTGGAAATTGTTATAGTGACAATCCCACAGTGAGAAAGTTGCTAATTTTCAAAGCTCTATTTTTATATATATATATATGTATATGCGTTGAATGCACTTATGCAGTGTGTGGGTTTCCAAGAGTACTAAGTGCTTCTAAAAACTGACACTTCTCTGTCAGTTTTTGCTTCAGAAAAGCCCTTTAAAACCCTCTCATAAGTAATTTAAATCTATTTTAATAATTATTAAATATTTTCGAGGAGGAGTTTGCTTTTGATCAAGCTGACACAAAGGCAGCATTCCCCCACGGCAGGCATTTCACTCTCTCACTTTGCAATTATCTTGCCCTGCCTCTCCTGTAGGTTTGAGCAGATGGAGTTTAAGATTTCGGTTCACAAAATCAATAGAGCTGCCTGCGTAAGAGAGAGATAAAGAAGGAGGAATCAGGACCACAGCTAGAACACACCTGCTGTGGCTGAAGTAATACTGAGGACAGCAGAACGTATCCTTTACTTCTTTCCTGTTGCAAATGTTGCAGCCATCATTTCTCACCGGCTTGCCTTTCTTTTGTTTCTCATGGCAGAAACCCAGTGATGCCAAGCAAGGCCAGCAGGATTTGGCACTTTGCTGAAAAGAAAAGGCAACATGGTGAGAGATGAAAAATACCTGTGCAATCGTGCTAGTTCCCTGACAGCTGCAGTGTTATCTGTGGTGTACAGATTTCTGTACATTGAGGGCCCAGAGCTTTGCTCGCTCATGCGACATTGATATGGAAGGGCTGAAATTGCCTCAACAGAGCACAGGAAGGATATATTTTAATATAGTATTTCATATCTACATGCTTCTTATTCTGTACAGATGTGGCTTTGCCAGACCACCAAATGGAGTCCTTTGAAGTGCCTGTCTTCTAGATAGACGGAACTGCTAGAATATCACAACTGCTAAAATTGCTTTAATATTAGATTCAGATAATGTTGCCAGTGCTCAGAGATCATATTCAAACAGAGGAAAACAGCAGACAGATGCTAATGCCCTGCCTTTCTCAAGATATCAAGCTTTTACTGTAAGGATGCCATCTGATTTTTTTGTTTGCCTGTGAAGGTCTCATCAATATGAGATTCGAAGAGCAATGTGAATATTAACAGCAGGCAGGGAGTAGAACACCATTCACACAGCTCCTGGCTTGTGAAGCTCTTTGCTGTGGGAAGAACTCATTTTGCTTTCCTAAACCTCATTGTCATAGGTGTGCCTGCTCACAGCCAGGCTCATCTGAAAAATTCAAAGTGAGGTGACAATGCCCTTGACAAGAAGTCCATTGGCTGCCCTGGCTTCAGGAAAGAAGTAACCTCAGGCAAAACAGCTGCTTGGAACTGCAACCTTCCTTTGTACAGGCAACCCAAAAATGTCTTTCTTCTCAGCTCAGATTGTCTTTGGAAGACTGTCTTGACAGCCTTCATCTCCCTTTCTGAGGTCTTCAGCGGATAATAAAGGCAATACATGCCCATCAAGATCATTCAGAAACAGTTGGCTTCACCTAGCAGCAACATCTTTCATCTTTGGTGAATTTAGGTACACAAAAGTATCCAGACTCAGAGCTCCTAAAGTTTCAGAAGCATCATCTCAGTTCCAGCAAAGGAACTGCTCTCTGTAGCTAGCACCAGGAAGAGCTTTAGAATTCCAATATTTTGTTCTCAATTCATAATTTTAGGAAATGTGGCTGTGTAGAGGAAAAAAAGGAAAACAAATGAGAACACTTCATAAAATAAGTATGCACTTTGGTGGTACCCAGTAGAAGACATTGAGAGACTCCTATGAATGGCCATCAAAATGGTTAGGGGTCTGGGGCACATGATGGATAAGGAGACACTGAGAGATTTGTCTCTGCTCTGCCTTGAAAGGGAAGGCTAAATAGAGATTTTACTGCTGTCTTCAGCTGCCTAATGGGAAATTATAGAGAAGATGAAGTCATACTGCTCTCAGAGCTACACAGTGATAGGAGAAGAGGTAATAGTCACACATTGAAGAAAGGGAAAAGCCAAGAAAAAATATTTTACCATGAGGGTGGTAAAGAACAGGAACAGGTATCCAGAAGTTGTGGAGTCTCCATCCTTGGAGACATCCAAAGATAGACTGGACACAGCCTGAGCAACCTTGACCTTGCTTAGAGCAGGGGCTTGAAAAGGATGGCCTCTGTTCCAGCCTACACGCTTCTGTGATTCTAAAAAAACAATAAACAAAAGGTTTGCTTTTTGCCTAATGTATTCTGATATCCAGCAAAAGGCTTTTAAAATTATAAAAATAACAGTAGGTAAATCGACCTTCTCAGCTTATTTGACATCAATAAATCTGTTAAATGCTATTTTTCACTGGAAGACCATGAATCAGTGTCCTTGAAAATAACCTATCCATTTTGTCAACAAACCTTAGTCCATCTGGTTCATGCTAGATACACTGATTTTATTAAATTAAACCTTGGGTGTGCTATCTATCCAGTAACAAAGAAAAACATTGCTAAAGACAATTGGTCCAGTCTGATCTCTCTGTGCAGTGTAAGTGAAAAGCAACTTCACTGAAGTCAAACGAATTTATGCTGGCATAGTAGTGGTTCCTGGGGGAGCAGAATTAATCTTGGCTGCCCAAGGCTGTTTGACAATAGGGGAGAGCAGTTCAGCAGAAGCTAATGGTTTTCTAGTGTTTACTTCTATAATCCCTGGGAAGGTAGAATACCTCTGCAATTCATTATTTCATGCATAGCTACATTAGGTCAACAGCACAAAATCACTTCTGGCAGGAGAAAGATCTGTTCACAGAGTGGTGATGAGAGTTGCTATCATAAATGGCCAAAGTATTCAGGTTACAGTAATAAACAAGGGCTCAGGAAACAATCTGGAATTTGTTTATCTTTCTTTTGTTTTAATTTTTCACTAGACTGAATTAGCTCCTACCTGAGCCAACAGAAATATCTAAATGCAACATACATCCGAGACCACCACAGTGATCTTTGAGGAGGCCAGAAAGAAAGAAGACTTTGGGGACTTGTTCCATTTTGTGGTTTAATTTTGATAAAGAATCTGCTTGCAGCACATTGACGACTTGTTTTGTTTAATACAGTCTGAAGGATTACATGTGTTTTATTTTTAGGGGCCAGGAATAGGAGAGATTATATGGTTTTGGATTGGTTTGAGTTTTCTGCAAATATTAAGTCTGGTCTCAGTCTATGCACTCTTTATCATTATTGTAAATCTAATCAACACACTAGAATCAATGAGAAGGAAGAAAATTTAAGGAGATAAAAAATTTTCTTGTAAATGAGAGCTGAAACAGAATGCAAAGTTCTTTTCCAAGTCGATACAGACAAAAAAGTTTAAGACTAGAGCATTGGAAATATGCACGCAGCTTCAAGAAAGCAGCGGAAAATGCTTTTATTTTAGAAAATAAAAGAACTTTACCATTTATTAAGATTTTACCTGAAATGTAAAACCTTCTATCAATTTAAGTTCAAGAAATGCACTGCTTTGAGACTTCTGTAAGTCTTCATAAGGAGAAGAAAATGTGTAATGACTTCAGAAAACACAGCTGAAAATAACCATTTTGAAGATTTGTAAAAGCTTATCTGGAAGAGGGAAGAGGGCTGTAGAAGATTGCCTCTGAAAATTAGACTTAGAAAAAAAATCTACATTTCTTAAACTAAATCAGCTGAAATTTTGTGTGCCTTTAAGAAAATAATCCAATTTTTAAAATACATGCTTTTTCAAGCATATTCAGGCTAATTTAAATTACAAAAGGTCCTTTCTGGTTGAACAACAGTTTTCAATCTTGATTATCACCTTTGGTACAATAGACTTTTATACAATGCAAGGGGTGGGGGGGTTGTGGGGTCCAGAACTAGCTCAAGTCATTATTGGATCTTGCAGACTGTCTCGTGACGGTATATAGAAAATATACATAAATATACACATGCATATTCTTTCTGCTTCTGGTAGTAGTTCTGGAACTTTTTTTTTTTTGTTTAAATTGTGCTTTCTATTATTGTCTCATATCACACCTGATGGTTTTCTGCTGCTGTGCTCCTTCAACATTCAGTGTCTAAGAGGTGAATCATCACCATGAGTGAGAGGGTGGCAGATGGAATGGGATGGGTCCATGTGATTCTGCCTTGGTTTTGCCCCATATCCCACGAGGGGCTGTTTTCAGGGCATGAGCAGGGGGAAGATGGGCTCCAGAGCCCTTTCCCAGCTCCAGCTGTTACCATGCTGAGCGGGTACAGAGAAAGGTACATCGCTTGCATTCATCTGCGGATAGCATTTCCTTCCTCATGACACTGTCTCAACACAGCTGGAGCTGGTGTGGGGGGTGAGGCAGAGACATCGCCCTTCAGCTGGAGGTCTGTTTGTTGCAATGGTCTAGAGCTGAAGGCATCCCCTGCCCCCTTAAATTCTGGATTTATCTGCACATGAACACTAATTAAGTTATCGAAGTACTGGCTAACCTTGTTCAAAACGATCTAGTTAAAAGCAAAAGATGAATGGCAGTATTTGCATAGAACACCTCAGCTCTCTTTTTAACAATAAGATACATTTAGAAAAACAATAGCACCTTTGAAGTAATTCTTGAGTGCTATAACAATGCACAGGAAAGTGCGAGAGCAATTAAAGTAGGGATCCATTTGAGACTGAGTAATGCAACAGCATGTGCTGCTGACAGTGTCAGGGAGCCGTGGAAAACACAGAAATGATCATGATTTCTGTTTCCATAAAGAAGAGCCAAAGGACCCTTGATTTCCAAAAAGGGAAGTTTACTGACACCAAGAGCTAACGAGGGATTACTGACCAACATATGACCAATTACTGACCAGTGTATCTCTATTGATGTAGCAGGTGGAAACTTGCCTTTGAGGTTCTCCAGTGCCCTTCATTACAACAGTCCGGTTTCAGCCATTGGCATCCTAGCCTCACCCAGACTATTTCACCTAAAAGGCTGCAAGGCTTTTACAGACTGGAGGAGGGGAGAAATTGTAATGAAAATTATACGGTCATTCCTGAGAGCTGATTTGCCCGTTTGGAGAATTCAGGTAACATTTCCTATCGGATTTGGTTGGGTATTATATGTGGCAAGAATAGCTCTCCTGCCATCTCCTAAAAGATCTGCTCAGATTCACCTGGAGTTGAGAAGCTTCAGTTGGCAGAAGTTATCCCATACGAAGTGTCACTCAGTAATTTAAAATCAGACATAACCTATAGGCAAACGGGAGCCAGTTGTGTTCACATAGGCATTTCCCACCTCAGTGGCTGGAGCTCTGCACCTCGCTGAGGGAACGTGTTAGGAGATTGCCCAGCAGCAGCTGCTAACACAGTAGCTTTGCTTCCACACATGCTGTCGCATTCCTCCAGCTCCCAGCACCTGCTTGGACACAAAGTTCAGGGAAGCTGATCTCCATCCTGGGGCACAGCAGGGAAAGGTACGGACAGCACCGGTGCGATAGCCCCATATCTCTGTTAGTTGGGTGCCATGGTCTCTCAAGAACCCCTGACTCCCAGCACAGCCCAGTCACTTGAGCACATAGTCACTGGTTTCTGGGTTGGAGCTCAAGCCTAGAGCTTGAAAATTTCATCAATAAGCTATTCTCTAGCTTTCTAAAAAGCAAAGATTGTCTCTGAGCTTACATCAGTCCAGAAAGTTTTGGTCTCAAAGTAGGTTTTTTTCTTCCCAAGTTACACAGTCCTGGGATTTGAGAGGAGCTGATGTTTTGTATGCACTCTTAGCCTGCTCTGTGGATGCCATTATAGCTAGCAACAATCCTACACAATCGATAAAATAAGACCCTAGTTGTTGTATTTATTCCCCTGTGAAGGTATAATCTGGCACTATTAATTGTACTTAGTCACAATCTGTTCATCATCTAGTTGTTCTCCACAGAGCTGAAGAGAATCAAATATTTACCCACACGAATTTATTAACATCTAGTAATGAATCATAACTCCACTCTAAAATTATTTTTTTTTCTTTAAAGGCAAGAAAAAAAAAAAACACAGAAAGGAGATGTGCAAGGCTGAACTGAGTTTTGGTGTCAGGGTGCCACATCGACTGTGGGCTCCCTGGGGACCAGGGGCCATGGCGGCTCTCTGGAGGTCCAGGGTCCATCCCACCACCCTGGCCAGGAGCGGGGCTGTCGAGGGTTAGTCGGGGCAGCCCCATCTCCGGGCATCAGTGTGGGTACCATGGCTGGAAAGCATGGGGGAAAGGGATTCTGTGTCCCACTGTGTGGTCACCACAGGGGCTGTGGGGAACTCTCCAGTCTATTGGAGCTGTGAGTCTGAGATCTTTTCTGAGGATGCAAGCCTGGCCTCAGCTGGTATCTCTTGCAGCCCTTGCTTTGACGCATTTTGACTCTCAGGATGATATTTCTACTGCATTTAACTTTAACACAGATTAAGCTTTTCAGTGGCACTGCTGGAGACACATTGTCTTTAAGATTAGCCTGAATTAATCACATAAGCTGGCACTCCACTAATCAACCAGCAGGACTAATTGACTTTCCCAGCATGTCCTACAAGAAAAGTACCAAAAATACTTTCCTGATAATATACTAGATATTGTCAAACTCTGAAGGCAGAGTCCTCAAGTCCCCCAGAGAATTATCTTTGCTGCAAAGGTCGGGGGTGTGAGTTGGGCTAGTGGCACACATTAATCCTTATTTTTTCCAGATAGATTTGCCCCTTTACAGCACAAATTATTATGAGTAAGGATGTGACAGATTATTTGATCATCTTGTAGGGAGAAAAATGTCTGACTTTTCTTTAGTGGAAAGGGACATTTACCTTTTAACATACTGTAAAATATGTAAAAACAATGTGCTTTTGGTCACTGTGTATTTTTCAAAGGATTGGAAGAGTGGATTTCATGTTAAGAATTACAAGGGGTTTATAACTTTTAGGCTGAAAATAATGCAAGCTCTCTCTCTACCTGGACAGAAGTCAAATTCAAAGTCACAGAACTGGTACAGTGGGTATATGTCTGTACTACAAACTGAGTCTTACCAAGGCACCTATACACCACAACCATGAGAGGAGATCCTCACCACACTGAATGTCTCCTTTTGAAAGTAAACTAGACTTAGTGAATATGCAATGAATACAATTTACCATTATTTCTGCCACTTAGTAAAATTTTTCTCTATGTTTCAGGAGAATGTTATCACCACAGAAGGTGACCTTTAAAGTAAAGCTCTCACAGTCTTATCTATTAAAGGATTATTCTTCATTTACTAAACCCATGGCATAATTTACAAAATAAAAACACTTTCCTATACACAGTGTGGAGTATAAATGTCCTGTGTGACTTTAAGTTCAATAATTCAAGCTCTCTCTTATTCCTTTGGAAGCTACTCAGCTGAGAAGGCTTTAGAATATGTAGTATGGAAAGAAATGTCAAAGTTCTTCTGTGGAAAATATCTTCCCCTTTTTCCTGGTGTTTTATAGCCTAAAATTATAGATCTAATCCTGTCTAGGAATATTTTTTTCGGTAAACCAAAATTAAACTTGCCTTGTTAAATGCCTGAAAACACAAAGCACTCGAAAGTTGAATGTGGATATGCGGGAAGTCCAGCAGATGAAGTACCCGCTCGGGAAGCTTGAAAATATGAAGAATGGTAGTTTTACAGCCTGATGATACTCCAGAGCAGCTGCCTCCCCAAAAGCAGAAGAACTCCAGAAAACAAATTTATATTTGTAAAGACTGTGAGATCACCTCATTAACAATGTACTCCCCAAGACACTATCTCAAAACTTTACTAAATATACTGAAATACAGTTTTATTTTACCGCTGGCTGTGGCCAGGTCTCTAGTATCTCTGGATAGAATTGCTACCACACAACACTTGATGACAAGAATGTATCACAAAAATAAAATTTCCTAGCAGTGAAAGCTCACTGCAACAATGAAATCATTATCTCAGCAAGTTATTTCCTCATAAAAAGTGGGGGAAAGTACTCTTATAGCTTTAAGGATACTTTGGAACATACTATAAAACCAGAGTGCTAGCACATCCAAGTGATTATACACCTGGCTATTGTATTTTTGTTGCCTATTCCTTGCTATGTTAGAATACTGCTTAAGTGAATTGTCCAGCAAAGAGAACAAAGCGTCAATATTATCCACAGAGGCAGTGGACATGACACTCTGTGAGAGCTCTCAGCCCATTGCTTGGTCTGGATCCAGCTGCAGGCCATGGTATGATTATCACTCATTTCAACTGATACTGGATTATATTCTATTGTGATTATATTTCCATGTCCACATCCAAAGAGGCAGTCATGAGCCACAGCTTCATTCTGTGTATGACAAGTACAAAAGAACAGAATTCGGCTGTGAAAGTGTAAAGCTTGTGAGGATTTATACTGCATTATACAAACGGGCACACAAACAATTTAAGAGTTTCATATTTGAAATAAAGACAAAGGTTTCAGGCTCCTGGGCAAACTGAAATAACAGGAAAAGCTGTTCAAGATCATATTCTATCTCTCAGTTGAGGGCTGCCCAGCTCTTCTGACATGCAGGTCCTTCTACATGCCCTCAGCTCCTGTCTCTCCACATGATAACAGCAGAACTTGTTTGTGAAGCAGAGGTTCTGCTGTGACAGTGACATTTCTAACATGATGTACAGTCCCTCACTTGATCCTAAAAAGCACTTTGTCACTGTGCCCTCAGTGGTCCACGCTGAACCACGTTCTGGGGAACAAAGAATTGATTCTTTCTCTAAACCCCTGTTTAGAGACAAGGGGTTGTGAACAAAATTGAGCTAGACTGAGAGCCCAAACACAAGACGTGTCCTTTCAGAGGAATCAGGTTAGACCTGAAGTCAGATCAGATGAGTGCAACCTGATCATGCCATCTTGTTTCTCCTCTTTTTTTCCCGTAACACCAAATGTTTTATTCAAGGATTTATTTAAAGATATTATTCTCTCTGGATAAATCCTCTATTACTGCCACCAAGAACTAAGCCAATCGTTGTTCTCTATGTCAACACTGATATCCATTTACTGAGGTGTCTATGAGACGAAGAAGTTGGGAAATAAGCGAGAATTTTTGCTAACTTATGTTATTAAGTAGATTCCATTAGGCCTTGCATCTTTTCCTTCAGGGATGTCAATTAGATTCTTCTGAAATGGAAATAATCATACCTCAAGACAGGAGCCATTTCAATGTGAAAAATGTTTGCTGCCAAGAGAAACCAGAGGCAATGAAGAATATAAATTGTCATAGCACACAACACAGACAAATCCTTCAGAAAACTCCTCTGTGTGGCCTTCACGTGGATCAAAACCACACACTGGGTATAGAACTTAGCGAGACATCTCTGCATTTTTACAAAATAATATCTCATAAAATAATGTATTATGTAGTAAAAAGACATATACTTTAAAGGCTCCCAATAATGAGAAGGCAGTAGAAATGCACAGGTAATGTGTGTCAGCAAAAGTGGAGAAAAAAACAGTAATACATGTTCAGGTGCTAGGGAAGTAACAGGGAAAGAGGGCACAATGTGGAATAATGCTTTTTAATAAGTACGTTTCAGTTTTGTCCTTTAGGAAAATAATTCAGGATCTGGTCTAGACTTGCTGGATTTGCTGTCTGAACTAGTTTTGCCTTCCAGTGCTGTTCAGGAATTGTTGTAAGAAGCAGAGCATCAGTGGGACCACAGCAGATGAGGGATGGCAGTCTGAATGGAGACTGGGAGCAGAAAGTCAGACTGTCCAGCTCAAACTTGAGAGCTTAATGAATGCAATCTAGTTGTTATCCTCCCAATGTGCATTTATATTGATAAAATCTGAATTTCATTCTTTTAAAAAATCAATGACTAGAATTTTTACATTCTCTGCTTTTTTTCATTATATTGTATATTACAGTAGTCTCAATGGTTTACAATTTATTCAGAGTATGCCTAGTACCTTCAAATTGAGGCAGGCTGTTTCATCAGTAAGCAGCATTGCTAGTGAGATTAGCTTTTTTCTCAACTCTTATCATTGATCCCATTGTAAATGCCAAATTTTAATTTCTAGAACAAAAAAAAAATAATCAATTTGTATTTAACAATGTTCTTTTTTTTTTCCTGTCATATTTGCAAAATGCTTTGTCCTATGGATTTTCTTGGGTATTTCCTTTTTCACAGGGGACTTGCAATGCCAAATGAACTGCAGAGTTTCCAATAAGTCCCATGGTTTCAGTACTTTGTGGTTCTGTGCAGAGGTTTCAGTAAGGTTTCAAAGATGGAAGAAGAGAACAAAGACTTTTTCTAGATGTTAGGTAAAGCTGATTTTTTTTTCCCTGAATACCCTTTAAAAATGAAAGGGTACCTTTCTATATTTATTTGAAAAAATTACATACGTGAGTAATGGCTGGGTACATGACACTATACCCAGGCTTGTCAGGATACCACAGAGCACCAGGGTTGTATGCTTAACTATATCTTCTTTACTGAGAAGGAAATCAGAGGGGATTTGTAGGGAGTCACCTTGTTAATATTATCATATTGCATCAGCAAGTTCAGTGCTCTGACCCATTTGGGTAATTCCTACACCTGAACAGGGGAACGAAGGATAATTAAGACCTCCATGCAGTGCCCAGTTAACACTTAAAATCCTCTGATCTTGTCTGTAGCATTGCTTCCTCCCAGGTACCCGACAGCCACAAAACTTCTTAAAATTAATGTGCTGGTGTGGAAGGTAAAGTCCATCAGCTCTCAAAAGGCACCAGAAGAGTCACGCTAACACATGTAATAAGGCATAGTAACTCTGATGCGGGCATGCGTCCTCATGGGTCAGGTCAGTCATGATCCACTGCCCCCTTCCAAAGCAGTCTGTAGAATAAAGCTATCCTGCTCCCATTGATGTAGAAGCGAATAGCAGCAAACTAGCATTCAGCACAGGTTTCATTGTACTTGGCATTTTCCAGACTGAGCTTTGTTACAGGCCATTAGAAGACGGCACTGAACTGCAAAGATGAGATTTCACTGTGCTGTGAAACTCCCACAAAAGAGTGGTAACTGAAATTGCAGGTTTGCGTGGAGGCCTATTTGTTAGGATGCTTGGCTGCATTCAGAGGAGTGCCTTGTAAGAGAGGACTGCTGTCAAAAAATGACCCTCCCTCGCTTTCAACTGCACCAGTTAAGGGAATTCAATTCGCTGGAAAGTTCTGAAGATCTGGGGTTCTTCAGGCATGTAGCAGATGGTGGATACTTGAGTGGGTGCTGCCTAGATGGAAAGTCTGATAGATCTTTGCAAGGAAGAAGGGCAGGACCTAGAAATCAAGCAATTGTAACATTAAGAAAGCTTACTGGTCTGTGGCTGACCTGGGAAACATTTGTGAAAAGTGAAAAACCAGGGCGGTGCCACAGGCAGGCTGTGGGCATCACTCAGCTCATGGAAGCTGTCCATCCATGATGATTCCTTTTGCTCTGAGGAGATCAGAACCATTTGTCAGGGCAGCAGGTAAAACCCAGAAAAGCCCTTTGCAACTGTCTGTAGCCCAGTGTTTAAACCTGTTAAATCAGTCTCCACAACTGGCATCCTTCCACTAGCCCTGGGCAAGGCTGGACCACCCTGAGTCAAGAATGAAAGAAATACAATCTCGCCAGAATCCAGCATCCTTTCTCTGGGCCCCACTCACTCAGCCACAGGAGACGAGTACGGAAACCAAAATCACTGCAAGACTCCTTCTCCTCTTGCTTCTCTGAGCTGGGATTTTTACACCTCCCGTTACAGCTTGCTTGCACAGAGCTACTATAATCTGGTGACCACTTTGGCACTTAAGTAACAACTCTGGTCAGGAAACAAGGGAACAGAAATAAATAATCTGAATGTTTCTATGTTTTTATTCCTTAAAAAAAAAAAAAGAAGAAGAAGAAGCACTCTACGACAATGACAGCATTCCTTCCAAAATCCTTGTGCAACTGGATTACAAGAGGAGACAGAAACTTGCTCAGTGGATTGTTCCCATTAGGCAAGCCCCATATATTTCCATAAATCCAAATTTCAGTAACTGCACCAAGCCACAGGCAATGGCAGAAAAGCCATGAGCATCTCCACTGTCCAGTAGCTTTCCTGTTCTCTGCAGTTTCGGTTCCCTTGAAGTTTGATTAATTCATTTATTTGCCCAGATAAATGAAGTTCCTGGAACCCATGTAATGGGGGGATTTCCAGCTTTGAAGGCGTTTTGTGGAAGTTTAGTGTAGCCTTATGCTTTTTTGTTAAAGAGAAACCTCAGAGATTTCTCAATGGAAGTGAGATATTTCAGCAGAATGCTTATGAGCTGTTTTATTTAAAAAGGGAAAACATTAGAAGTGCAAAATCAAGGAAGAAAAAAAAAAAGCTGGGGAAAACTGAGCTAAACCCTGATCCCACTGAAGTCCAGAGCAGATCTGATTGCCTCATTTCAGCCAAGTCGTGCTCATCAAAACACCGCATCAGAAACGTCAAACCTGTCTAATGAACACCTTAAACTGTTTTGTGTTACCATATAAAACAGCATGTGAATCTGTTAATGACTCCTTTAGTTCTTTTCCTTTCCTTTCTCCCTCATTGTCAAACCCTACATAATAAACTTTGATGATTTGATGCTGGGAATAGAGCAAGTTATTTCTGCAAGCCTACAAACCTCTCCAGTTCATAACCTGTGCCATTCTCTGCTGCTCAACAGCAGCCTGTAGCTCGTCTTTCGCTTCTGCACTTGTGCTTGTCAGATCGTTTCCTTCTTAGTGTGGGTGTCTCATCACCTTGTAAATGGAAAACATGTTCTGTGATTTCAAAATTTAAAGTACTTGCACCTCCATCTGCTGTCATGAGATGGGGCTTGAGTGGCCCAGGGAGTCCTGCAACCCTTTGAAAAATAAAATTATAAGAGATTCTGAAAATCAGCATTTGCACTAGGACTTTCCAAGAGATGGGGGTGTAGGGCTGTTTTGGGCCAAGAGCTGAACAAACACAGGAGTAAACAAGCACTGCTGGTGGAATGAAAATTTCTTTGCTTGGCGAGCGCTAGCAGCCTGTTGGAGGATTTCAGGACTACAGTGTAACACGGGTTGCAAGAGTAGCTTGCTTATTACTTTCCATGCTGACAAGTAATCGAGATGTTGACTCCTGAGTGGCAGCATACCAGGGTGACTTAGACATCTTTGTTAACCCCTTGGCTTTTTCTACATGCTGAGGATTAGCTATTTGCTTTGTCCCTCCATTGCACGGCTAATGGTAGTAGGCTCATTTGTGCCACATGGGAACAGTGGGCTCAGCCGCCCTGCATCCCCCCAGGAGGCATCCCTTAGGCACGGAGTGTCCCAAGGCTCCCAGTAGGACCAAGCAAAGGGAACGGACAGTCTCGGGTCTTCCATTCCCTTTGGAAAAGCCAGGTTATTCCCGTGAAGTATGCCTTTCATTAAGGGCAGTATGCAGTTTAGGCACTTTCACTCCAACTGCTTGTACTTTTTTTCTGTTCACACATGCCGTGCAGCACTTCAGCAGAGGACAATCTGGCAAAGCTGTGGTACCTGATCACTAAAACTATATCAACATAGTGTCTGTCTCCAGTTGGAACACAGTAATGCCTTTATTAGTCACAGGAACCTAACTAATGTGTCCTACTTTCAAAATATCACCCACAAAGAAAAAAATTTACAGACCAATGACATCTTTTTTCCTCTCTGATTTTTTTCTCTGCTTTCCTTCTCCTTTCCACCCAAGAAAATACATTGTGGTGGATGGTTACATGTTTTATGTTCATCAAGGAAAGTAAGAAAATGAGACACAAGTTGATAAATGTTGTACAGAACGTAAGTGAGTAGCATTTTGCAGCTAAATATATTTTATGGAAGACATTAATTTACATTGTAGGAAATGCAAAACTCTCCAGCTTTTAAGGAAAATGAAATTATATACATTACCAAGCCAGTACAGAGAATTTGGAACCTTTTATTCTTTGTTTAAACTGTGAAGAATGAGAGGCCATCAAAATAAATTTATGTTAAATATAGAGAACAATCTACGTTCCTTGATTAAATTTGACCTTTGACTAACAGGGGGAGAAAAACAATAGATTGGAAACACATTTCGAAAGAGACATCTCCACTCAGGTTTGCTTTTCCTTTTAAGAGCTTAATCTATAAACTTCTGAAAGCATGGAAGTCTTAATTCATTGCCAGTAAGGAACCCAAGAAACTTCAGAAGGACCTGGAGATAAATAACGAGTCATTGTGTGACTGAGGAGATATTTTTTTACTTAATACAGATTTTAAGTGTTTATATATGTTATCTTCAATAAAAACATGGCATAGCATCAAATAATTTGTATTATATTCCCAAACGGTGGCATTTTTTTTCTCCTGATATATAATTTATTGTGGCTCTCCCAAACTTTCAGGGGAAAAAAAAAAAGCCTTTCATCAACATTTTTTGTTTGTTCTTTTAATTTTGAGTGACTTCTGCAAGGTTTAAAAAACCAAATTATAATATTGCACTAAGTTTTTTACAGGACATATGGGAACCAAAACCCAGCCTGCCCTGAGGAAATTATTGCGCCTTCTAGCTTTGGCGCACTCAGTTGGGAAAAGGGCTTAATTCTGCCTTGGCACAGAGTGCTCATGTTCTGGCATTTCCAGGTCTACTGGCTCCCTACAGGTACTGTTATAACCTCTTACAGCACACAACTTACTATCTTTTTCATGGTCATCTTCTATGTGTTGTTCAGCAGAATGGGGAGAGTTAGGACCCTGTCTCTTCACTGTTACTTTGGTGCTCCATCACCTGAGGGAGTTGTCTTTCCCTTCTGTTGGGCTTCCCATCCCACGCTCAGTTGCTACAACTCTGAGTGGGTTGGGAGCTACCCTTGTAAAAGCTGAAGCATTACTTTTCAGGAGGAACTAAGCAGTTCAGTTATGGAAATGACTCTACAAAACCTAACTTTGAACTCCGCTCAAGCTTATTCTGAGATATGAAAGGGCTGGGGTCTTCTTATTATTACAAAATGTTTCCATCTCTGAATTTCCAAGTTGAAATTAAGACAGATATAATATAATCTTTCAAGGCAAATTGCTCTTTCCAGATTTCTAGTGTATTGTGAAGGACCAAAAACTTTGAGATGGTTTGTCTAAGGATTAGCTGCAGCAAATCGTTATTTTTGTGAGTGTCTTGCCTTATAGTCACTCTAAAAGCTTCTTGCCAGGAGTAGTAATCATCTCACAGAGCCAAAATCTGAAATATTTCCCTGGTGAGAACAGCTCTTGCTCATTGATTGGAGATGTTTCTGTCTTCTTATCAGAGGCTGCTTTAACCCATCAGGACTCCATGTGTTTGACAAGGATGATTAGAACCTTAGATACAAGTCAAGGAGCTGTAACAAAAAAAAAAATCATGGAAACTAGTAGCACCACTGGAGAAAATAAGTAGTATTCACCAGGTGGAAAAGTGTCTTTCTCAGACCATTAGGTAGGCAAAAATGCTCAAGTAAACCTCATTACATCACTTGGTGATGAAATCCGTGTGCCTCACAATTAAAAGGCTTCAGTGATGATTTAAAGGTAACCGAACTACATTAATTGGGAGTTTACATGTTACATGACATCCTTATATAATTTTAGTGTACAGCAGTAAGAAAATAGAAATTCATTTACCCACACACACATAATGATGCTTATTAGCTGTAATCACCACTGCTTATGAATACAAACTATAGTGCAGTAATGAATACTAAGGGGAAATACTAAAAGCCAAACAATTTGCAGTTATGGAAACATCCTGTTTTTACAGTGAGACCATAACAATTCATACAGCACTTTTCCATGCTACATAGTAAAAGGCGGCCTTTCATGAATCGCTGAGGCTCTGTTCTTCATGACGTGAGATGTGAATTCAAATGTCTGCACAGAAACAAACAACTGGTCTCCCAGGGTTTAGGTGAGTGTTATAACCACTTTTTCTCCAAAAAAAAAAATAGAGAGCTAGGGCTGTTCAGCCTGGAGAAGAGAATGTGCCAGGGAGACCTTATAGCAACCTTCCAGTACCTAAAGGGGACCTACAGGAAAGACAGGGAGAAACTCTTTAGCAGGGCCTGTTGTGACAGGACAAGGGTAACGGTTTTGAAATAGAGGGAAGTAAATTTAGATTCGAAGTTAGAAAAAAGGTTTTTACAATGGAGGTGGTGGAACACTGGAACAGGTTGCCCAGAGAGGTTGTGGATACCCCATCCCACCAGGTTGGAGGGGGCCAGGTTGGAGGGGGCTCTGAGCAACCTGATCTGGCAGGGACATCTCCAGGGGGGTTGGACTAGATGACCTTTAAAGGTCTCTTCCAACCCTAACGATTCTATGATTCTATAATTTAATTTTTGGTCCCTTTGAGTTTGTCCTGTTAAGAAACAAAGCAGAAGACTTCATTTAAAAATAAAAAATAAAAAATAATCTTTTCATTTTTCAAAAAATACATAATTTTGCTTTGAATTGAGGAACACTAGGCAAGAGTACTTCATAGTGCCGTAGCTGTAACCTATTTTATCATGTACCACTAGAATAGCAGTTGAATCAGTGCTAGATGTTTCACTCCAGAGTTTCAGGTTGTTGCTTTCACTGAACTCATTCATACAAAGGTTGAACTTACCACCTGCTGTGGTAAGTGTCACTGTTTGACTGTTTGACTTTTTCTCTCTGCTGCTGTATTACCTTGCATGGCAATAATTATACATACTTCTCCTGTGACTCCCAGTCTACAAGGACTTTCTTACTGAAGACAGTCCTGTTTTCATGGAGCTTCTTGTGCTTCACCAGAATGAAATCTTCCTGCCCCAGTATGAGGGAGGAAAGGGAAATGCAGGAAGATCTGTTTCAAAATTTGTTCAGACCTCTAAGTTTGCAATAGAAGTCCCACAGACTGTAAATAGACCTTTCAATGTAAGTGCCTCTTTTATTAGTTTAAAGGCAGTTCAATTTGCTGCTTTGAAAAATCTTTAAAAGTAAATCTTCTGAAAGACTCAAAATGATACTTGGTCAGTGTCTAATGATCTGGAAAATTGCTGGTTCAGAACCACTCGCTCCATGCATAGCGGTGAAACAGATGTTTGGCCAGGCTGGTAACAGGGAGAAGACATGCTACTTCACAGCAGAGAGAAAGGCTCTCCAAGTGCAACTTTGGCTTCTTTGTTGTGAAATACATTTTATTGTCACACTTCCCACAACATGTACAAATAGATTGCTTTTCGCTTTTAATTCTTAAAAATTGCACAAAGATGGTGTTTTCCCCCTCACTTAAGTGTTTTTGTCTAGTTTCTCATTCGCTGGATTTGCTCAAATAGAGCTGACATCTCAGGAAGGGACAGGTGGGGAAGATTTGAATCTATAGCAAGGATACTAGCAAAATCTGCATCTGATTTAAGTAAGGGGGAGACTGGTGAGGCAAAAGCAGATTCATACAGATGACTGGGATTCAGGATATGCTGATTTTGCTCTCAGCTTAACCACAAAATTCATACCTGGCTTGTGGTACTTTTCCTCATCATTTCTTTCCCCATTTAGGCACAGTATTAATTCTATTAATTGTTCCATATAAGAAACAACAAAAAGATTGTTTTAGAAACTGGATTAATGAATACCAAGGAATCGCCTGCTATTAAAATAAATGTGAATTAGGATATTAGAGTAGGGAGAACTGCTTCCAGCAAGAACCAAAATGACACATCAGTACCACAATCATACTCAAGGGAGATACCTAAGGATGAGTTTAAAACCATCCCTACTCAGGTGTAAATGCATGTTTTATGTGAAGCACTAATTTTAATCCCACTAAATTCAGTGCATCTTTATCTGAATGAGATCTTACAGTTAAAAATTGGTAGTTTCCAGTGATTAATATCCAGTGCTTATTGATATCAGCTTAAGTACGTACAATTAAGGACCATAATACATAACAGCCTCCTATCCATGTCTGTAAATGTTGCCTGGAGTCATCTAAAAGGTAGCTGTCCATTAAAGACTAAGATAATACTGTTTCTCACAATGGCACAAACTACCATTTCCCATAGAAATTCTGAGTGGAAGAGGCTGGGTGCAGGAACACCAACAAAATACTAGAAAGATTTTATAACTATGACCATAATATTTCAAATATTTTTTAATTAAAGCCTTTTTTCATGTTGTTTTTAAATCAGTTATATAGCACTGTCTGGCAGTAGAAAACATAACACTTCTGCTTGTAAAGTATCAAAATGCATTAGGTTAAAAGGATGTGTTCCATTTTCAGCAGCTACCATTTGTTTAGAAATTGGATAAAGAAATCATTTTAATAGCTCTTCTTTACTCAAGAGTAACCTCTCATAAAAGGTTTATTATTTATTCCTTCAGACTTTATTAAATATACAGCATTACTTGCATCCTGCAGGTTACTGACTTCAGCTCATGACTAGTAAGAAATGCAATTACCTTTTAAAAAATTGATACATACATACATTTTTGGAGGACATAACCATTGCAATTGTGCTGGAAAGTACAATTAATCTCAGGTTCTTCAAAACAGAACTGCCCAGAGATAATCAGCTTAAAAACTGATGGCAGCTTGACTTTGCTTACTCACTTTAAGCAAGTAAACAAATGTAGCTAGAACTATCGATTCAGATACACCTTTGGGTTGTGGGCACGAATGGTCAGGTTACAAGGACTTAGGTATTTTTGGCCTCTCATTCTTGTCTTATCAAGAAAATAAAATAAAAAAAAAAGACTAAAAAAAAAACCTGTGTCAAACTGCGAATCAGTGAGTGCTTTTCTTCAGCAAAACTGAGTAAGAATTTCTAGATATTGCTTGAATGATCAATATTTAAGGCTGTAGGTAACTGACTCATCTCTCTAGATCAGAGCTGTTCTTCAGCAGCTGTGTCGTGGTATCAGATGCCTGGCTCCGCACACCAATTTTCCAAGGATCTCTACATGCCTACAACTGTTACAAGCAGTTTCTTCACTGGGATAAGTTTTTCACTCTTACGCCAGTGATAAATTTCCTGAACTATCTGTTATTGTAAAACTCTAATTTAGCAAAGTTGTTTATCAGTGGCAGACGCGGTGCCCCTATATCAGAGTTCGCTACGAGAAGTTCTGCTGTGTACATTTACCTTGCAGTTTTATTTCATGCTATTGATTTTAGAGTAGCCATAACCATTCCATCCAGCCCAAGGTATGCCACAGTACCTCTCACCTCATTGTGTCTGCATCAATCTGAATGTTCAGTAAACTTCTCCCTTTGTCTCATTTATACACTCAGCTCTAAATTCCAGTGTGGCAAGCCCAGAGCCTTGGCGTGTTAGGTTCATAAGAGGAAGAGAGGAACACCAGAGGTAACACAAGGATTCTGTAGATAATGTCTATCTGATCCCGGTTTCCTCCTGACCACTAAGAGGGAGAGCTGTGCCTGGATTGCACACTCATCTCAGAACATTTCTGGTCACTAGAGGTGACAATACTACCTTCACCCAAGTTGCTTGGGCCTGTCCATAGCATGCAACAATCCCAAACTGGAGAAGCAAAAGCAATATCTTCCCCACCCTCTGGCATTCCAAAGGCTGGAATTTTGCCTGGAATATGTTTTTCTCCCAGGTTCCTGCACAGCCCTGCTCTATCACACCTTCACCATCTGCAGCAGCAGACCCAATGGTACATTATACTCCTTCTTTGTTCTAGTCAGCAGAAGTTGGCCTGGGCTGTGAATACTTTAAGCTCCTCAGGACAGAACTCATCTTTCAGCCACAGAGTTGCCTCACGTGACAGAAGTGGATCTATTCCAAGGTATTCTCCAAAACAGACAACAGGTCGTCTTTGCAGGATGGTGTGGTCCCTCACAAGCATGAAGGATCAGCATGCACATAGTGTTGCCTGACAGAGAGGAGAAGTCCTGCCCTTCAACCCTGCAGCTACAACCAGCTCTACCTCCCTTGACCTTTTCATGTCTTGGCCTTCATGTACACCAGAGCTGCAAGCATTGTTATTTCTCTCGAGATAACTTTTCAGTCTTTTCTATCTCTTTCAAACAAATCTCTAGGCTTAAAGGCCTTGCAAGCACTACAGGTCTTTTTTCTCACTGCTGCCTACACTCCCTCTTACCTTTCCACTTATTTTCCCACCTTCTGGCTCTAACAGAGGCTGGGATTTTTTTGAGAAATTCAGTCAGACACACACAATTGGTGTTCATTGCTCCCAGACATCTCGTTCCCCTTGTATTTGAGCTTTTATCTGCTCCCAATTTTGTGTACACAGTCTTGTCTTTTCTTCTCCTTGCTTCTCCCAAGCAAGGTAGCTTTCATTGTCTCTCCTGTCACATGATTCTGTTGTCCCTGAGGATGCTTTAATCCATGAAGCTTCACAGCACGTCACATCCAAAACCCACAGATTCCTTCCAAATTTAGGCTTCAGATCTCTCAGCCACCTCACTCTTCTGCAACACAGACAAATGATTCACAGCCGAAAGCACTGGGAAGGGCCTCAGCACCTGAGGATAAGGAGCCAGCAGATCCCCAAGCAGCACAGGACGTCAGCTGGCCAGGGACTGATACTGCAGCCCCAGCAGTCGCACACCCCAGCTGCACCGGCGCCAGCTCACTCACTCTTTCCCCGGCGTATCTCATAGAAAGGCAAGTCACTGCTGTAAAGATCAGTGAGAGTAAGAAAAGCGAAAATTATAAACTTGCAGACCTTAACATTTGACATCCAAATCTTGACCTATTTTTCAGTGGCTGGACTGAGATTGCAGTCAGTCCGTTGCTCTTTTCTTTGCCGTACTGTCTATCACACGCGTATGTAATCACTTGATCACGGCCTGCCTATAAGAAAAAAGTTTCTATGTTATAAGGAGAGTAGAATAACCAAGAAAAGGACGTAAAGTATATTATTTCTAGTATTTGAGCAATATTTGTTTATTTGTATAAGTGAACCTTGTAACCTTCTCCACATGGAAAACATGTCCATATGGTGCTTATAGAGAACATATCCCTGTGGGATAACAGTGCTGCTTACAAGATGTACTTATACACAGCACATCTAGCACAAATGTCTGCTACTCTGAGACAACCAGATAGCAATTAGAGCATCATACGGAGGTAGCTATACTAAAACTATTCAGAGAGTGTTTGCAGTAATAAAAGCTTGATAATATTTCTTCTGTCCCTCCAGGTTTGCTGTCACCTCACTGTTCTGCAGGTGGAGTCTCTCCCTCACCCACACAGTGAGACTGAACTTGAACTGGTTCTACCTCTCTCCTTTTACCTTTCTTGGTGTCCTTCTTCTCTAGGTTACAGGTTTGCACCAAGTGGTTTTGCCTGCCCCCTGCTAATCTCTCCCATCCTTAAAAGTGCATCAAGCTAAGCTGACAACAAGACATTTTCAATTTGGAGGAAAAAAGTCCACACATGAAGTCACCCAGCAATAGCCAGGTGTTACTACACACTCAGAAGACTTCATTCCAACCACCAGATGACTACCTGAGATGAAGCTATCAGACAAGCTCTCTTCTCTTCTGATTCTATCTATCTATCTGCTGTGAAACACCATCCACCACTTCCACACCAAGATGAAATAAAGCAAGTAAATATCTAGTTTATACATGAGCATTTGAATGACATGGTTTTTTTGTTATCTCATGGGCAATCTGTTTGTAAATAAGGGATGCTATAAGGTATTTGGCCAAAAGTTATCAATTTAGTTTAACTAATTATTTTACATATAATCTATTAGCTAGCATTTGTAGATTTGTTTCTACCTATACTTAAGTCAATATTTATATCTGCAATACTAATGTCCCTGGGTGGTGTTAAATTACCTGTGGAATATTATTTTACAGATTCTAATAGAAATAATGTGATCAGTTAATTTGAAATGAAGTCAACTGTATTTGGTTTTATGCACTTACAACATAACTCACTAAAATTCCATCTCATCTGAAATGCTGTGTCAGGTCAGAGGCCACACTACTCGCTGCATGAGCACAGCTGCTAGAGTTAGCCAGATGAATTTGTATAATTTTCCCCATTTTGTGTCCCTTGGATAAGTTGGAACAGACCTGCCATAAAATATGATACTTAAAATCAGACAGCAGAGATGTAGCTTGCAAGCATTTAACTTGTCTGTCATTACCAGAAACAACATTAACAGGGAAAGCTTGTTAAACATCTCCAGTATGTTGTGGAAGAGTTTTTAGTTCACTGGATAAAATCTGAAAAACAAAACCAAACAATTTTGTGTAATCTGATATCCACATATTTTGTTTGACTCAAAAATGAAATGGCCTGTTTAATTTTTGGGAAGGATTACCTTAAAAAATACAGGTTACTTATGAAATGAAAATCTGAATATGTTTTATTTATCAGAGAAGTCACCAAAATGAATCAGAGAAAGGAAACTTCAAATAGTTGTTCCCTCAAAGGAGCTGCTGTGCAAGCAAACCATCAGAAAAGTAGATGGAATCTTTTTCCTATAAGAAAACCAAAGAGCACTGGGTATTATTTTGTCTCTTCCACACTCCTCTGTTTCTCGTGTGTATGTTCAAAACACAGACATCACTTCTAAACCAAAATCAATTTGCAGACCAAAGCTAGCTACAAGACATGAACAGCTGTGGCACATAGAGGAGGGTCTATGCACCAGAGGGAATATAAATGACTTTGATTAGCAAAAGCTCCACCGACTGAGGGGTCCCCCTTTCCCCTCCTCAGCACTGCATGCAGGTTCTCAGACCGTGCTGGGCCGCAAAAGCAGTGATGGGTTGAACTTGGAGAGGAGGCTTCTTCGTTCCCCAAAAGGTTCATCCCCAGCTCGGGGCACCCACGTTGGTGCTTCTGGCAGCTTAGCTGGGATTTGGTCCTGGAATTTGGCTGCTGCTCAGCAGTTCTCCCTGTTAGTTAAACTCCAAAGTTGACTTCACAAGCCGTAAGCAAATGATGAAAGACTAGAAGAGGAGATGACAAGATGGATATTTTGGAATTATTTTCGAAGTCCTTTCTGGTGTTTACAGCTGGTTAAGCTGTAAAGGGTTATGTAGAGAGTTGCGATGTTTCCCAGATCTTGTGTTCAAAGCTTCTGTTCCACCATCTCAACAATTAGTAAAACTATGGATAAAAAGCAGTGTAAGACCTGCAAGGTCATATGCTGACAGGTATTGAAGAGCTATAGGAAGCAAAATTTTCTACTTAACTAGAAGATTTCCAGAATTTCTGAAGTGCAGGTTGCAAAAGGAAGTGTTACAAGAGCCAGTGTCCTTCAGAGATGCTGATTAACAGGGATGCTGTGTGCATTTAGCTGTCTGAACAAACTCATCTGAAATTTACAGAGGAAAGTAATCAATAATTTCATGTTTTCATACATCTCAGTACCCTACCAACACCAGGTTCCCCACGGAGCAAGCCAGCCCACCCCGATACACAGTGGTCTAGAGCAGCAGTGAGAGTACTTCCCAGAAGAAATGAAGCTGCAATGAATCACTATGATGAATAGCTCATCCTATGAAGGAGAGTTTTATAAATGTTTTTCTTCTCCATTGATGAAATATTGTCCTGCCAAAAACTGCTGTTGAGCAAGTTACACTGGATATGACCTATCTCTGCAGCAAGATGAATCTGCCTTTTCCCAGGGAACACAAGGTGAGGCTTAGAGAGCCTTCCCTAAGAAGACAGGCTTGGGACCCCAAGCATCCTGCACTGGAGGAGCTCCCCACCTGGCTGGGTGAGGGAGGCTGAGTGCTCCAGCCTGGCTGCCTTGGAAGCCGTGCCGACGCCGAGGAGAGTTGTGAACACGAGCGTTGGCAAGGGCAGAGATGCTTGTGACTTTCGTGCGATTAATGCAAGCCCTGCTTGCAAATGCGCATGGCAAACCCTGACCCACGTTAATCACTTTAGGAAAGGGGATTATTTTGCCTGTCACCATGATTAGGCAGTGGCAGAAGGAAACTTTTTCCACATTTGCAATTATTAATATTTGCTGAAATGCTTTAAAGCAATATTTAATTAAACTTCTTTTGACTACAAATAAGGTGCTCTCTCCTGCTGTTTTCACCCAACTGTCTGTATCATGCTGATAAGGGTGCTTTTGTGGGGCTAGGAGTTTTTTTGCTAGTTATGGAATTTTTAGTGGTTTTTAATTAAACTGAATTCTGAGCCCTTCTAGTCTCTGAATTGTTTCACTTTGCTGTACAAACAGTAGGCAACAATGGCACGCAAGTGTTCTTTCACAGTGTCTGTGTCCCCCCACCTTCTCAGGGGGGAGCTCACAGCTGGCAAAAAAAAAACCCAGAATTATCTTTCACACTAAAAAAAAAGTCACACATGATCTGCTTCCATGCAGAAATGACAGAGATTTTTCTGGAAAGTAAAAAAAAAAAAAAAAAAGACACATCAGGGAGAGCTTAGACAAGCCAGTGAAGATTAAGATATGCAGCATCAAAGATTAAGATATGCAGCATCAGAAGGAGTTTGAATCTGAGTCTGCCACATTTCAATCCTCAGCTCCCTCCCTCCCTTTCCCTGACCTTACCAAAACTGAAGCAAAATTTTTTATCTAAAGGGATGTCCTTCTCCAGGGATCTTTACCTTCAGCGAGTCTACATTTTGCAATGGAAAAATGTTTTGTCTACCAAACCTTCAGTTAATTGTAATATTTCCAGGAAGAAGAGGTTTTTAAATCCAAAACTATTCTGAATCAAGTTGGAGGCTTTGCTTCCAAGGAAGATTTTCTTTAATTATTTTTTTTAATTTCAGCACTGATCCATTAACTTATGAAGGATAATGGAGAGCATGTTTCTTCTTGTGTTACAGTGCTAATGTATAGCATTTGTCAGGTTTGGTAATTTTCTGTTTACAGGAAGCCAACATTTACCAGTCATTAGTCTTTATCCTTTCCATCCTTTTGCAGCAAGGAGTGATCTGTATTTTCTCCGGTGGAGTCATTGAGATTTGTAAGCCATATAGCCTTGTATCTGATATTATTCACAATGAGAACACTCTCTCAAATTAACTTATTGGAGAAAAATGTAAATCAATTATGTTTACAGCTCTCAACAAACAGAATTAAAATCTTCCACCAGTCTGCTTCGAGTTCCTAATCATTTGTGTGATTAACCCAGTGTCTGGGATTTGCAAGAGAGCATGAGATGAATTGGTTTCTCTTCATTATCTGACATTGTTCAATTATTCCTGAGGTGCCCTAAAAAACAGGCAAGCAAACAAACCCCCCTTAAAATCATGATCCATTGAGAAATAGATAACAGCCACTGCCATTCCTCAGGACCACTGCATAGCGTATATGCGAGTTGGAAGGTCACATTTTTGAGACGGCAAATGAAGCAAAATCAATCACAGGCCAAGAATAAAAGTACAACCAGCCTGGCTCTGGTCATCCTGCTCATGAAGGAGCATGAGAAGGAAACAGCATTCAGTGTAGAGTATCTAGAATGCAATTCTTGAAAATAAAGTGCATGAGCCAAAAAGGTGAAGCTGAAAGTCCCACTCATCTCCCCACCATGGCATTTTAATATTGTCCTCTGCAGCATCCATCTCCCATCGATTCCACTTCGTTCGGACCAGTACAATAAGGAGATTTTGATGATCTCCGGGGTCTGTCTGCTTTTGCAATGCTGTTAAAAGACAATCCCTAACCCACATGTCTGATTTGGTTCCTGGTTCTGAAGAGCCCTTTGGGGCCAGATGGGTCTGCCCTATACCACCCCACAGGTCCTACTCCCGGGCTGACGGCTTTGAGGGTCGTATCCAGGCTCCCCAGGCCCCTCCTGTGGAGAGAAGGGATGGCTTTGGGCATGTGTGAAAGACAGTGTGTGGGGATCTGCCAGGACACCAGGCCTGGAGCTCTTTATCGTTCTGTACAGTGATGTATCACCATTTTTAACACTATTATCACTTGTGTCGTCCCAGAAGGATGATCTGGACAAATTATTGCACATCTGTTTATAAACAACCTTTTTACAGGAAATGTCACTTATGAGTTCATGCTGTTAATAGCTGAGAAAATTGCAATGAGCATGGAGAGGAGGAAATTTTGTAGTTTTCCAGTATCTCAGAACCACGCAAGTCTGAGGTGCAGAAAACTAGTTCGGCCATGGAGCACATTTGGTTTTGTCAAGGCTGAACTTACACCCCAAAGGAGGTCAACCACACTGCAACACAGCCGGTGGCTTTCCTGCAAAAATAAGACCGGGCTATTCCTTGATAACACAGCTGCCCAGCATACCCCCTGCTCTCCGGTGGATCTAGCAGTGTGCTGCCCTCGATGTGCATACGGAAGGGAAGTCCCATGACAAACATGTTGTGTTTTCCCAGCCCATTTTTCCTTCAACTCCCCTGCTCCAAGCTCACTTCATTCAGCTCCTCCTTATATAATCCCTTACCCCACTTTTGCCCTGAAATAAAAAGCTCTGGAGAAAAAGCAGACAATATAAAACAAATTAAACCATTGCTTGCTGCTCTTGGCTCCTTTCTCTCTTACTCCAGTTTGGTTTTTCCTGCTTAGAGGCCAAGGCCAAGGCCTTGGATGTTTCCAGGGACGGGGCATCCACCACCTCTCTGGGCAACCTGTTCCAGTGTTCCACCACCCCAACAAGATGGGCTGTGTTTCCCAGCAGCGACCCCCGGGCCGCTCGCAGACAAGTGTGATGCAACTGCTGAGGGCGGGTTTCAGAGGAAAGGATCAGGCACCTCGGCTGGCAGAGGGCAGAGGACAGGTGGCTGCATGGATGGGAGACTGTGCCAGCAGCAGACACCTCTTTCTGATGAACACTCGTATCTGTCTGTCTGTCTGCTCAAAGGTGTAACGCCTCTGTCTCACATTTAGCCACCACCCTCTCCCCATCACTTGTGTGTAGGAGGGGCTCTGAATCCTTTCCGTTGCCATTGCTGCTTTTCTCAAGTGAGTTGTTTATCGCTCTAAATGTATAAGATTATAATCATTGTTAATTTTGACTGATTAATAAGGCAGTTGTTTCTTCTTTAATACCAGCTTGACTCAGAAAGGGGGTTTGTAATGGGATTCCAGTTGGAAGCCAAAGCTGCTATTAATGCTAAGCCAGGCGATGCCAGCTGCTGAGAGGTACCAGCAGACCGGGAAGCGTGCAAGAGGCCCGTGGAAGTGCTCATTCAGCCCCAGCAGTATCACAGCAATGCCCCCCGGGTCCGCAGGCAGACATGGGCATCACACTGGAGCTCCTGGGAGGAGACACCTCACCGCCCACCCGTGCTGCGGCTGTCACCTCCCCAGGCTAGCAGGGCCCTTGGAATGTCAAAGCCACGGTCTGTTGAGAAGCAGTGTCGTGAGAAGACTCAGAAGCTGTAGCCACCTCAGTGACAGCCACAGGCCACGCTGCATGGCCTACAGCAGCAGAAGCCTTACCCACGGACAACCACCTCCATCCCACACCATGTGCTGCATTACCCGTACACACAGCTTCCTACCGAACTCCTCAAACCCAGCCTCACCTGCCAGCCCCTTGCCTAAAATGCCCGCAGACAGAGCTGGGCTCAACCATCCCCTCCAGATGATGGTTGCCTTCTAACCTGGATAATTAGATCAGAGATCAGCTGAACTTGGGTACCCGATTTATTTTCAGTTTGCATAAAAATATTTCACAAAACCTCGAACCCAGCAAATCTACCTGTAGAAAGAGTTGGTCTGCTTCCAGCTGAGCACTGAGGAGCACAACCAACCTTGGCTCCCTGGGGCAGTTTTGGCCAGAGGATCACGAACCGCAGCATTGCCACAAGGTCCCAGGGGATGTCTCTCCAAAAGGGAGGCAGCTCCCCCCCCCCACCTCACAGACTGACACAGGGGGGTGCTGGGGCTGCAGCCGGCATCTCCCCCAAAACCAGCTCTGCCCCAGAGCTGTGCCCTGGGAGCACGCACGGCTGCGCTGAGCAGCAACGGGGAGACTGACCCCCTGGCGTCTCCTTTTCTTGTGGGATGGGGACTGCCAGGGCAGTGCCAGGGACTTTGGCAGGACAACATACCTTCAAGGAAGGAAAATAAAGCACAGAGGAAGAACTGAAATAAAATTTCCTTGGAAAATGAAGACTTTCATTTCCAGCCTTTCTGTCTTGCATCCCTTGGAGTCCTGTCCTGCAATGAAAAGACAAAATCACAGCTATATTGAACAGAATTTCATAGCTCACGTCTGCTTTTTATGGAAACTCTCTTTCTTTTTTTTCCTGCACCAACATTTATGCATGTGCCCAGGGAACGGGAAGGTTCCCATTAACAAAATGAAATATTGTTCCCGCCTCTAGACAGACATTACGGAGCCTTGCAATTTCCGTCTTCCAGCAGAGGAGGTTGGAACTATGAATTTCTTTCTCTGTGGCTTTTGGGTTTTTTCTATGCCAGTTGCGTGAGGATAAGCGACGTTGCTCCTTAGATGCCATCTGTCACTGTTTTGACTGGAAGTCCAAGTTTATTCTTAGGCCGAGGCGCTGGCCCTTCTCCATCACTGGCAAAAGTAGTAGGAGCCCAGCTCTGCAGACACAGGTAAACTGTGCCACTTTCTCCCTTGTATCTGAGATTTATCAGAGGAACGGTGCTTGCCCATGTCCTAGATTCCAGCTAGTCGATGACGCTGCCGGTTGCAAATCTTATTTCTACAGCGCTGATGGGTTCCTTTTCCAAAGATTACAAAGGGCGTTTTTTACCATCCAAATTGCATGAGCCAGCAATACAATTCACTGGAATATAGTATCTCTATAAATATTTCACAGAAAGATGCCAAGTACTACAAATTGTTTCATGCGGCCGCTCCTGCAAGCCGCTGAATCCTGGTGCACACCAGGGACATTGCAAGGTCTGTGGTCTGAAGCATGGAAGGAGGAGCTGCCTGTCCCGTCTCTTGGCAAGGGGAAAAAAATACACTTAAAACTTTGCTCAGAGAAGGTATTCACCAGCACACCACCCCAAGCCTCTGTGAGAGCTCTGAATTTTCATGGCATGCAGTCTGGGCAGAATGTCATGGAAAAAGTACGAAAAAAACTTTGTATTTATGGTAGAGATGATGAATCTAGTGACAAGCCCCGTTCCTTGGGCTCAGGAAGCCTTCTCCTCTGTGCCAAAGGAGGGCAGTCAGGGATGGGACGGGGCAGGGGAGCAGTGTGTGGTACGGGATGCCCAGAGAGCAGCTGTACCTAGCGCCTCAACACCCTCCGCAGCCTCTTACATCTGTGTGTTCCCACCCCTTACCATGCTCTCCAGGAGCCATCTCTGTGCCTGTCGCCTCTCCTCCTGCTGCGCAGATGCGCTTTTCACACAGCAGATGTTGGTACCTCCTCTAAGTAATAGATCTTTCCATCGGCACAGGGAGTGAGAGCTGTTTCTAAAAAAAAACCCAAAATAATCAGCCTGTTTTGGGGCTTGTTACCAATGTTTATTTAAAAGTTCATTTTTTATTTAAAGATCTGGCATTTAAGGCCATTCTCTTTAAAAAGTTGGTGTTGCAGGCCTATGCAGTGCCCTGAGGCTGAAAAAACCAACCTGGAAATACTTTGACCTGCAAGCTGCACGTGCCAGAGGAGAGGCAGCAGTAGCACATGGGGTCCTGAGTTGATGGACACACCAAAAATTTGAGTTATTTCCAGAAAGGCTCACTTGCGGTCCAGCACAGACAGGTGGTACAAAGTTTCCTTTCTAATCCCCTCTGCAAGACGTTAAAAATAAGTCAGAAAGGCCACACAGATCTCTTGGAGCAGTGCTGGATGCCCCTGTCCATTTGGACTGAGGGGACCTTCGGTGCAGAGCCCAGCGCAGTGGGTCTCGACTTGCCCGAAGCTTCAGACGAATCGCATCAATTTTAATAATCTTAGGGAGGATTGCAAACCTTAGACATGTTTGCCTACCTGCAGAGGGGCAGAGCTAAGGACTGTCTGTTTTCCTAGCCAGTCTTTCAGTTTTTTTCAGCTGAAAAGCAAACAGTTTTGCTAAAGAAATGCTGCTTTGGAACTAGAAAAACCACAGCCAGAACAAACAATGTTAAGACAGGATTTGGTTTGATACAATTTTCAGTTTCTTCCATTTTTTTCTCCCCAGAGGAGAGGTAACAGCAGACTGCGGGCGCACCACCACAGTCAGGAGATGCTACGCTGGCTGGCGTGTTGCACAGGGAAGTGAACCCTTTGCAGCCCAAAGGGGCTTGAGGGCAACGGGCAAATCTCTGCAGGGTAACATGAGGATGCGCCTCCGTGGCTTTCTGTGCCGTGCCGGAAGTGCCCTTCCCTGCCATGCGGAGTACGGAAGCAGCTGCCCTGAGCCCCCTGAAGCTGGTCACACTGTCC
>WHYT01016324.1:491083-504173 GCA_009806455.1 Tetrax tetrax
CTCCTTATCCACCGAGTGGTCCATCCATCGAACCCATGCCTCTCTAGTTTAGAGAGAAGGATGTCGTGCGGGACAGTGTCAAAAGCTTTGCACAAGTCCAGGTAGATGATATCCGTTGCTCGTCCCTTGTCCACCGATGCTGTCACCCATCATAGAAGGCCACCAAATTGGTCAGGCACGATCTGCCCTTGGTGAAGCCATGTTGGCTGTCACCAGCCACCTCCTTGCTCTCCATGTACCTTAGCATGGTTTCCAGGAGAATCTGCTCCATGACCTTGCCAGGCACAGAGGTGAGGCTGACCGACCTGTAGTTCCCTGGCTCTTTCTTTTTTCCCTTTTTAAAAATGCGGGTTATGTTCCCTCTCTTCCAGTCATCGGGGACCTCACCAGACTGCCACGATTTCTCAAATATGATGGCCAGTGGTTTGGCAACTTCATCTGTCAGTTCCCTCAGGACCAGTGGATGGATCTCATCAGGTCCCATGGACTTGTGCACCTTCAAGTTCCTCAGATGATCCCGAACCTGCTCTTCGAGTACAGTGGGAGGTTCTTCATCCTCACAGTCCCTGCTTGTGCCTTCCACAGCTTGGGTGGCGAGACAAGAGCCTTTATCTGGGTCCTGGAGGATGCTACAAGGGTGCGACGTCCAGAGAAATCTGAAAGAATCTTAGAAAGAAGCCAGACGAAAGCCATAGCGTGTGGTTTAGCTTTTAATCATGGCTACACATCATGCCTCGTATTTCCAAAACACCATGCTACAGCAGTACGCCATTCATCACAGCTACTGGAAAACAGCAATTGAATCCCACAGGTACCACCGGTATTTCATGTTTATAGCTCTCCCCGGCTCCCTTTAGGCAGGGAACAAAAGTTTTGCTCTTACAAATGACTACACTGTAACTAATTACATAGTGATCAGTTTGTTTTACTAGAAGGGGTTATGTGCTAATGATGAGACCCAGAAGTGCTTATAAATCACAGGTAAGGTTCCTGTGACACACACAAAGAGCTGCACAGATACCCCGCTATGTATGTTACGTTCAGGAGTGAGCAATAACAATACTCATTTTCTAAGTCTTTTTCTTTTTACTGGAGTATAGCTCAGGCATTTTTTTGGATTTCTAATGTCTTAGTTACTTACAGGAAATTTTTTATAATGGTCTTCAGAAACCTTGCCATCAGTTTTTGTAATTACATCCAAATTTGAAAATAAATAGTTACATTTTTTAACTTATCAAGTAGTTCTTATGGTAATAAAAAGCTGAAATAAGGAGAGTGAAATATGAAGAACAGCAAAGTTGATCATCTGGGATTCCCATAGCAGAAGGTAATTTCAACTTTGTAGAATTAAACAAAAAAAATCAAAACATCCCTACCCTACTCTAATCTGATAGCAATAACCAAGGAAACAAGCTGAGTCAAGATGAAGATACTTACCTTGAAATTCATGCCACAGCTTAACTATCACAATTCGCAGAAAGTCAGCAAAGCAGGTTTTGTCCTGCAAAGTTTGGGATTTGCTCTCAGAAGCCCCTTTGACTCCCTGATCACCCGAGAGCTCCAGAGATTTGTCACAGGTAAGAGCAGAAGAGCCAGCAGCTCCAGCCCGCATGAGACCTGCTCTGCCTGGATCACATCCCAGAGGAACAGCACTGTACTTCACACCAACGGGCAAGAACAACCAGCTTAAAGGTAATATCACTTTCGTAACATGCACTTGGCATTTGAAGACACTCCGGGGTTTGAAGGACCTCCTGCACATCTCCCAGATCCCCCTTCCAGTTCCGTAGATGTTTTTTCAGGAGCTGCTTTACTCTCCCTTCCCTTGACATTGATTTTTACATGGACTTTTACGGCTCATCCAGTTTTTGAGATGAGCAGAATTATATTTTGGCCTATAAACTTGCTGAATATTGGTTTCAGAATAACTATCCACATCGTAGGATGTCAATAACATCTAAATAGCTTTTACAGAATTGCCTCTAACTCCAAGTGCCCCCTTGGCATTCCAGGTTGATATTCCTTGCTTGCTTTGTCTCACTGTACAGCTTTCAGTGATCATCACCGCTGCCTTTGCTCCTTCAGCACAGGGCTTCAATGCTCTTAAGCCAAAGGGGATATTTCTCTGTGACGCTCTGAAATGTGTTTGACCGCGGTGTCAGGGATGCTTTGTGCCTCTACTCCAGGGCTCAAATCTTGTAGCATGAAAATAGTTATAGTCTGGCAGAGCTTCACTTTTTTGGTGTGGATATGGTATTTTTTTTTAAAGGGCAACATACTATGCTTACGATGTGTCATTTTTTGAAGTTTCAGAGCTGCTTTCAAAATCAAGCCTAAGCAAATGCTGCAATAATCTATTTATTGCAGCAATGTGATCAGACACACTTCGTGCTTTGATCTGCAACAGAGCAGGATACAGACTTCATGCAATGTCATCACACCCATACTGATCATCTGCCCACAAGGAACAGGTATTTGTTTGTGCCTTACTGTCCTGCAGCAGATTTTTGCCTCAGGTAGTGGACTAGCAAGGGAAGACCTCATCCACGGCCATTTAGGAGAAGGCAAAGTCCCAGAATCCATATCCCTGTCATCCAAAGAGACAGATTACAGAGAAAATGTGGGCAGGTCTTGTTAGAAAACATCACGCTGTTCTCCGAGCATCTGATCGTGACCAGAGTGCATGAGCTGAGGGGCTGGAGCAGCGACTCTGGAGGGGGAACACTGGATCCTCCAAAGGAACTGCAACAGGTGGCTGCTCTTTTGTCCACTATGGGCACATATGGCCCCAGTTCCTTCTCTGCAAAAAGAGACTGTCTTCACACAAAGACGTCTTTTCCCTATTCCCATGATCTTTGTTTTCCTTGCTGGGAGGTCACTCACATTGTAATCTCATGTACCAGAGGTTTTGTCAGTGATTTTTCTGTGTTCTTTTGGGTTTTTTGGAATAAGATCAAGGAGATGGGAAACAGAACAAGTCACTGCTACATAAACTCCAGTCGCCATAGCAACAATGAAGTGTTTTCCTTCCTCAGTTTTACCATTTCAATCCTATAGGCTCACCTGAGGCTTGGGTGCACGCCGAGAGGTTAAAGCATTTCCTAACTTACTTGCTCATTGTGGAGTTTTAAAAGCAGGCTACTGGGGCGAGCAGCACGGGCCAAGTGAGACTCGAAAAGTTTTCCTGCGCTCTGGGATGGGAGACAGGGGCGTGGGAAGGGCAGACAGGAAACAGCCTTTTTACCTCTGTAGGACTTGCACGTGATAAAGCACACTCCTGTAACATAAATCGGCTACGGCAAAGAAAGTGATCGAGAAGAGAAAACATAAATATTACAGAGTGTCACTCTTCTTCACAGACCCCATCAACCTCTCGCATCAAGATCTCTGCCATGGCTTTGGCACTGTGCGTGATGGATTAGTGCTAGGCAGAGGAAAGTACCTTAATGTACCCAGAGGTGCTTGGAAAACCTTTTTATTTTTTGTAAAGCCAGTTCTTCCTAAATCTTCCTTCCTTCCCTGGCAGCCTTCCGGGCAGGGGCTGCCAGCGAGCAGCAGGTAGGGGCTGCAGATGTGCTGCTGTATGTGCCGTGCTCCTGTTCACGCCGCTGGGCGACATGTGTCAGTCACACATCGTTAAGGCATCCAAGTCATTTGTATAATGATATGATTCACCCTCTCTCACAATCAGAGCAAAGTCCCACCAAATGAAACCAGCAATTAGCAGCATGACAAGGGCAATAAAAGCAGGCTGAAACACAGATGCATCCAAACAAGCCTTATCGTACCTCAAATCACATAAAAATACACTTAATTTCTTTTCCAAGCCAATCTTCCAATTGACAATGTTAATTTGGAATAACTGAACTGGACAGGAATGGTGTATTTTAAATCAAAAGAAAAAACAAAGCAGCAGAGTTGAGTTTCACCATTTGTAAAGAAGTTGCAAGTAAGTTTTCATTTCTATTGTACCTGAGGGTACATTCTGGGAGCACTGCACAATATCAACTTAAGTTGAAGTTTTCCAGTGGTAAAAAATTGCAAGATTTTGCCCCTAGAGGCTAAGAAACTGTCATTTTAAGATATTTAGGTCAGCTCAATTTTCCCACCACCCAGCAGTATCTGTTCACATCATAAAACTAAATAGAAAGAAACAGAAATTCTCAAATCAGTTCTAACTAAATCTTTGATTAACAGGATTTTCTTCAGCTTTGAAAAGTTCTTTTTACTTGCTGGATCATAATGAACGATGACTTCACTGGTGACAGCACGGCAGTGTTAACACGTACTCAAGCAGTAGAGGGGATGTACAAGGAGGGAATCTCTCCGTGACAAGGAAACGTGAACTGTGACCAGCTGAATTGGTCTGCAGCTCCTTACTGCCTCTCTACAGCACCCAAAATGGGAAAAGTCAGGCTCTTTTAGCATCCTTCTTCAAACCCAGCTGGGTCACATGCCTAGGACTGGATGTTGACAGACAGGGTAGGGTAGTTTAAACCCCAGATTAAAGGGTAGTTTAAACCCCAGTTCAGATGCCAGAACCTGTTGGAAGGATCTACCACGGTTCGGCATCCACCTCGGTCACTCGCTGATTCCTGACTACACCATCCTATTTTTGATGTGGGTCTCTTGTACAAGGGAAGAGCATGGCCAGTTTCCATTGCTCTGGTGCACTTTCTATGCTACAGATTCTGTACATTATTCCACCACAGTACAGCTAAGTGACAGCCTGCCTTTGGTACAACTCCAGCAGAGTACCGCCAGCTGACTGTCCTCTCCATATTTTACTGGTTTTGCTGTTAATCTCTCAGGATAAACATATACCTCTATTTTAGATTCTCTACTACTTGTTTTTTCCAGTCAAAACCAGAAATAGAAACCTTGGGGGAAAAAAAAAACAGTAAATATGTTAGCTCACTTAACAGATTATTTAGATTTCACTTCATCCCTCTTGGAGTGTAATTGGCATAAAGCAGAAGGCTCATCTGTGCTGGAAATGGTGTTGCAAATGGTGTTATTTCAACAAACTACTTATTAAGGGCTTCCCAGTAGCAATACACACTTGTCTCAATGTTCCTCAGCAGTTATAACAAGTTGACAGCTATTCAGTAACTAAAGGCCATTTTATTAAATAAGGGATTCTTGTTTTATAGTCTCAAGCACCAGCTTTGAAATTGTTAGAGAGCAGATTAAACACTGAACTCTCCAGACACATGTATCCGTTGCGTAGGATCATGCATCACATAAACAGGCTTGTTGAAACACCTGACATTTACTCATAATACTCGTAATGGCAAAACCATTCAGTTCTTTGTCATGTGTATGTTGAATTTATACATTGACTTACAGCTCTTAATTTCAATGAACAAAGAATACTTTGCATTATACTTATATAATGGTTACGTCCAAATAAAATTAAATTCTGTGATCTTCATGTGCCTTAATCGGTAGACTGGAAAAGCTGGAAGGACTCAGCACTGTCGAGTCTGTTCCCAGGGCAGAGATGCGGCTGCTGAAACTGTTCCTACCAAACACAGTGGTTTGCAGCAGATATGTAACCGCCATGAACAAGAGCAGATCATTTAGAAATGCAATTATAGTAATTTCTAACACCAGCCATTTGATTCGCATCACTCTACAGTGAACTTCTTCAAGTGGTTCGAATGAGAAGGCTCCGCAGCATCACCATTCCCCACTGTGTGGTTCTTGGGTACCAAATGCTGGCAGATGCACCAAGTTCGGTTGAGCACAAGGACACAAATCAGTAGGAGGTGGATAAGGCAGTTCTGGTATCAGGCAAGACCTGCAAAACATGTGCTGCTGCATCTGTACCCTTCAGCAGGAAGGATTTACTTTGAAATCCTTCCCAAAAGGTCTAAAAGTCAACAGCTAAGCTCTAGAATGGGAGACACCTTTCACAGTTATTCTGCTTTCATCCTTCCTCAAAGATACATGGACCCTCTTTGTTCATGCTTGGAGTAAATCAGTCTGCTGAGAGATTTAGCCCTCCCTCTGTTCTTATTTTGGCTACAGAGAGTAAAAATTAAAACAGATTATAACAGGCATAGCAAGGCATGATATTGCTTCTTCCCCAATTGTTCAGTATTTTCACTTAGAAGTCAAAAAAAACTTGGCCACTGACTCACTGGTGAATGACCAGGCTCTCATAAATACGTATTCAAGATGAAGAAAGTCCATTAATAATTCAAAAATATTAAAGCAAATCCAAATAGCTGAGAAATTAAACTCCTTCATAAATCCTACCTTCAATATCTAAAGTTATTCATTTATTTTTCAGAGAGAAAGATCACATTCTAATAGCTCTTGTTGGACAGCCAGTTAAAAAAGCATAAACCCACATAATAGAAATAATAAAACACTGAAGGAACAACATCCTTAGTTGTTCTTTTTAAGATGTATAACTTCATATTTTGCATATGAAAGCTGTGGTAATTTTCAGTGAGATAGATTTCTGAAAACTGTTTGCTTGTTGATACAACTTCAGCTGTGCCTTTTCCAGCTATCTAAACATCAGCTCCCTCCAACTCCTACCAGCTTCCAGGCACTTTAACTCACTTTAGGTCCCATTATAAGCTTAAATTTTTTGTACCAAATAGCAATTTTTCACTATAAATTAAATTAGCCTCTAGAAATGTGCATTATTTAGGTATATACATGAGTAGACAGATGCAAAACAAGAATTCTAACTAGTTTCATTGAACTAACAAGTTTCATTAAATGTGTTGATAAAAATAACTGTGCTCTAAATTGCAGTATTTGAAATAAATTTGAAGCAACTTGGATATTGACTAGAAAGTAGGCACACATGTACCAGCAGAAAAGGAACGGAAACAAACTGTTGTTTCCAGCAAAACACCCAAACAGTGCTTTTGGTATTAAAACTGAGTAGATCTAGCAATGAAAATCACTGGTTACTGTACCTCTGATGGAAGGACAACAGAGTACATCCTTCTGCCCTAAACTTTGGAGTTTGATTAGATTTTTATAGCATTTGAAGTTTAAAAATAAAAAAGCTAGAGGCAATTTTTAAGCTTCCTGCACACACACCCCATCCGCTCCCCATTCTGATGCTGGGGCAGGACCTAGGTACAAAGCAGGCCAGAAGGGAGCTGCCGTTCTCCCCAGCCGTGCCTTTGAAGGGCAAAAAAACAGGACTTGTGAACCTTGGCCCTGCAGCTCACATGTCATCTCCACCCTTCTATCCCTGTTTGGATCAGGCCCCTGAGGCTAAAGGATCTTCCTGCTGTGCAAGCAGCGGAGGTTGCAGCAGAAGATATAGCAGAGCAACTGTAAGTTGCACAGGAGTCTTGCGATCAACCTTTTAATAGAAATTAACAACCTGCAACCTAAAATTCCAGCAAAGAATTGTGAAGAGAAGTAAGGGAGAGGGAAGCGGGCTGCTCCCCAAATTGCCCCCCGTTAGGATCCAGGAGCATTGACAAAGAGCAGGTTGTTACAACTTGAGACAGATGGAGATGTGCTGACTTGTCAAAGCTGTTATTCCCCAAGAGGAAAGACATTACGTTGTCTTCAACACGCTGTGGGTAACAGACAGGGAAAGGTCCAGAAATAGAATGAAACTAATAATATAAAACTAGGCTTGGAATATGAAATGAAAGCTGCCTTCTGCACAGAAAGGGGGGTGTTTTTTCTTAGCAGATAAAAAAGTAGGACTTTTTTAGTCACAATAGTATGAGTATTAAAACAGGCACGCATTGTCCTGATGAAGACTTAATCTACTACCTATAAATTACTGATGATTGTTACACAGTACTGGCCTGGTTTCGGTTGGGAGTAAGTTTCTGCACCACAGCTACTGTGGGGCTATGTTCTGGATTTGTGGTGTTAACACAGGGATGTTTTAGTCACTGCTGAGCAGTGCTGACACAGAGTCAAGGCCTTTCCTGCCTCTCACACCACCCCACCTGGTAGGGTGGAGTGGGCTGGAGGCAGGGGGGGGCACATGAAATTGGGAGGGGACACAGCTCACCCCAACTGACCAAAGGGATTTTCCATGCCATATGATGCCATGCTCAGCATATAAATCTGGAGGAAAAAGAAGGGTGCGGGGGGACATTTGAAGTGATGGCATTTGTCTTCCCAAGTAACCGTTATGCATTACAGAGCCCCGCTCTCCTGGAGATGGCTGAACACCTGACTGCCGATGGGATGCAGCAAATGAATTCCTTGTTCCGTTTTGCTTGCGTGCGCAGCTTTTGCTTTACCTATGAAATTGCCTCTATATCGGCCCATGAGTTTTTTCACTTCTACTCTTCCAATGCTCTTCTCCATCTCAGCATGTGGGGCTTAGTTGCCCGCTGAACAGGATAATTTCTGTGACTGAAGAGTTTACAACTTCTGATCTATCAAAATATTGAATAATACGGGATGCTGAGCTTTTAAAGAGCCTTTGAATTCTATATACAGTACAACCAACTCATGAATTTTTTTTTTTTTATTTTAGAGACTAATGATAATCTGAGTCTAGCTTTGAAAAAAATACAGAATTTTCTTCATAAGCCAGTAATTCCTTCCAGGTCAATTTAGTAACAAACTACACTTTTTATTTTAAAGTACTTTTCACAATAAAGCTCAAGAAGAAAACCAATTTTCCACTCCAACCACAGCATGTGTTTCTAATACTTCTAATTTCTTTCCATTGAAATGAGCCCACTCCAGTGCCATACTTCTGTTCTTTGTCTACTGAATCCACATCAGAAAACAAATCCTAATCGCATCTTTTCCATTAAGGCAGAGGATGACATAGAAACAAAAAGATGTTTTGCTTTATGGGTGCTAAGATTAAAAAAATACTTTCCATTTTAAAAATGTCAATTTACTTTTACCAAATTCTTTAAGTCTCCATCTTCCATTAGGAGAACAAAATTTGGCAATTAACATAAAATTAGTGTGATTATTCCACTTCAACATTTATTCTTGCATAGAAAGCCACAGAGCCAGGAACATTTCTTTCAGACAAATTATGGTAGCAGCAGCGCCCGTTACTCCAGAGAAACACATTCAAATCCAACTAGAAAATGATGTTTCAAAATGCTTCTGTATGCATTAAAACAATGTTTAAAACCTTTTAGGTTTTGTGTTCTGAGTCCTTAGAAATAGTGCTTTTTTTATTAGGTTTGGTAGCCTCGTCCATCAGTTCCTTCAGCTGCCCAATCTGTTCATCACGGAAGTCATTAAGTTTTTCTTCTGTGAGCTGGATTCCATATACAGTCTTTTCTCTCGAGTTTCGTTTGTCCTCATTAATTTGTTGCTGTATCAGTGCCGCATAGTTCTAATGAGGAAGGAATACAGAGGTCACAAAAATGACAAATGTATGATTCAAGTAAACTTTTTTTAATACCATTTTATCATAATAACATATGCTTAACTCAATCTTCTACAACAATCTATCAATCAACATCAAATAACAAAAAAAACCCCCACTTTTTATAAGAAATAAGTTATTAAGACATTTCTATTATCTACGGCCAATTTTAAGTAGCTAGTTAAAAACGTATATCATATATGTACAGATTAATTTAATTCTGTCATATCATGTATTACTACCAAAACCAAAACAAAATTTAATTATAGATCAAATAGATTTATGTAGTCATAGCTATTAAAATATGTTTTCTATCTAGCAGGATATCGATAGGATTGACTTTGTGAACTGATACATCTGGAAAAGTATTATTCTTGAAGAAATGTATTAGAAAAAGCAATGTAAAATTAGACAATGTCCTACAGCCTTTCTACCTAACCACTCTCCGCATTTCTGGGAACTAATAAGGCCATTTGCACCCAGACCTGGACTGCTCCAAAGGCAGGAGGAATTCAGCAACTGTGAGATTTCTGCTATTCTGCCAGTTTTGGAAGAAATTAGTAAAATTAAAAGTTAAGAGGAGAATAACAAGGGGCTTCAAGGACAGATACTTCCATATTGCATTCTCATTCCCTGAAGAAAAAAAAACAAATATATATATTTATATATATATATAATCCCCATTCGGTACTGTCCTGAACAGAAGTAAGCTTGTCCAGACTTAGTTTCAATCCTGTTGTAACAGAAAGCATTTGGACCACGTTTATTTAAACAAAAGCATTTATGTCAGTGGACAGGGAAAACAGTCAATATGTATGACACCAATACCAGGCTGAGGGCCGTTATAAAGCAAAACCTTCTCAACAGCAGAAATGTGGCCAACAGGTCACACCAGTAACACAGGCATTGGGAGCAATCCTTGACCATTACAACTTCTCTAAAGCACAACAGTGAGGGTTTTGCAAGGACAGCAGTTCGGCGGGGCTCCTGCGCACTTCTCAGCTGCTGCTCAGCCCCTGCCCTGCTGCAGCAGCTCTCGAGGAAGCTGGAGTGAGTGAATTTGTCGAAAGCCTCATGGCATGCGTACTTACTGCAGTCAGTGAGCCTACTCGGATGTTTAAAAGTTAAGCACACATTTAAAGGTCTTGGAAGAGAGTCCAAACTTTTCCGTTTCTTAAGAGGAACTTAAAAAAAATTACATGAGTAAGAAATTAATTTCAAAAATTAGTTTCTATTGGAAAAAATACAGGCTTCTCTTCTATTATAGTAAGGTATCCTTTAAAGTATTCTTAAAGTTTCAAGCACAACTCAGAATACAACGTAAGAAACTGAACTGAAAAAAAAAAACAAACCTGTATTCTGAATAAATAAGAATGATGACTGTGTTACATGGTAGTACTTTTTTTTTAATAAAGGATTAATATCAGGAGTATTGAAAAGCACCGGATTTTGGCAATGAGATATGAGTGTTATTTTTCATTTCAAATTTTGTGCTGAAAGGAGCCTCATTATTGAATACTGAATTGTTAATCCAATTACCAGCAAAGTTACCAAAGCCACTATTTCAGCTGTACATCTAATAATTCCAGAGAAGTAGATGAGAAGGAAGAATGTTATTGATGAGCATGTGATTATTTTCAAAATTACATTTACTAACATAAATGCACTGCATTGTTTACGGACCATGTCAAGCCTCACTAAAGTCAGTAGGATCTTACCAGTCCTGCTGCAAAGCTTAGCTCATGCCTATTTAAAGAGCCAAAACAAGCCAGGGCAAACAAAAGTATATTTTTATTAATATAGACTCTGAACTAAACAGATTCCTCATTGCTTATAGAGAGATCTGTAGCAGTAGAACTTTGTGTTGAAGTTCCCTGACAAGAAAATATCGAGGTTCTTCCCCACGTCACCTCTCCCCTTTGTACATGGTCAGGAGCAGTGACACTACAGGTAATCCCTGCAGTAATTCTACACCTCAGTGGTATTACTTTATGGTAGAGTTGGTCCAGGGTTTAGGAGGAGCTAAATACAGGTTTTTTTTCTGATGACTGAACAATCAAACGGCAACAACGAGGTAAAATATTATAATGGGTTAAAAAGTCTTCAACTTTGTGATTTACAGAATTTCTTATCAAGGCAGATGGACAAATATGATCTCTGAAGCTGTCAGCAGCCCAGTAACACACCACCATGTTACACATCAACTATTCCACCGCATTCTATCTTCAAATTTTTGCACAAAACAATCCAGTCCAGTATTAATTCTGGACTCCAGAAAAAAAAGAAGTAGTCCTTATACCAAACAGCATTCACAGTGTATAATTCAGAAATAATACTGAAAGCAAGCAATGTGATACTCTCCACATCTTATCAAGAGACCCGACCAAACGTACTAAACCCTGAGAACTCCTCCATGCGATGTCCTAGCAGTGCAGGCTCCACAGTGGGAGAAAAGTCCTCCCCACCACTAATGATCAACCACCTGCAAGCAACCTGGGGCTACTGCTGCAGCTATGGGCTACGGTACCTAGAAATAGCTGAAGTCCATTTAAAGAGCAGTTACAATTTTACAAACTTTGTTGACTAGAGGATCATCTTTTCAAAAAAAACATCCTATTAATTACTGGTAAAGAGTCTGCAATATTGTTTTTTTTTAATCTAGCATCAAATTATCACATTTCACAAAGTATCAGCACTAAAGAATCCTGATCTCGGAAGTGGTGGTCCGCAGCAAAGCTGCCAGGCCCACTCTCAGAGATGCCCTGACAGGCAGAGATGGAGTCTGTTCCCCAATTCCTTGATGCCAGGTGTTCTGCTTCGCAGCACTCCAACATGCTCCCATTTGGACAGATCATCACTGGCTCTTTTTCCTCACTCATTTTCTAGCTGAACAAATGTTTTGTACATCTCAGAAAGCCTCAATAGTTGCAGTTTCACATTGATTTGTAATGTGAACAAAAATTCAAAATTGGACCCTGAAAACATGCTGGATTTTGGCTGGCTCATGACAGAAAATGGAACTTTCTCACTTCATTTTACCAAAAGGCAGTGATGCACCAAAGAAAATAGGTTTCAACCTTTACAAAAGCCCTGGAAAAAGATCAAATATATGGCGTATCTCATTTTCTCTGCCTATGATGACAGATGAGGAACAAACAAAGCTTGGGATATTTCAGTGTTTAACACATTACTGTTCCCTCAGAAATTCATCAGTGATTTGCGAAAAGGTACTACATAATTTGCTGGTACATAGGTCTGTAATTTAATATTCTGCTTCCATACAGAAAATGCACCATTTCACTAACTGCACATGAACTTCAATAGTTGAACTCCAAAGGTCACTAATGGGTTTAAAAGTATAATAAATTAAAAAAAAAAAATAAACAACACCATAACAACATAACACTCAGCTAACTTTTTTTCTTTCAATAATATACCTTTGGTCACAAAATATCATGATCACAGTCCCTCAGGCAATAAGGAGGAGCAGTATGTTTGTGTCCTAGTCTAATTACAATTTGCACTCTGCTCACAGAACCACAGCCAGGAGGAACCTGTGGACCTTAGGATTTTTTTAGGTTGGTTGGTTGGTTGTAAGTAGCTCTGACTGTAATGATCCCTGCCTGCACCAACTGTACACTTTCTAGGCACCTACAAAACACAAACAAAAACCAAACCACCAGCTGAACAGTAAAAGCCTTTGCCCTTTGTATATGACTGCCACGAGAAACAAAGAGGATCAGA
>WHYT01016324.1:506871-525782 GCA_009806455.1 Tetrax tetrax
CATAACACTCAGCTAACTTTTTTTCTTTCAATAATATACCTTTGGTCACAAAATATCATGATCACAGTCCCTCAGGCAATAAGGAGGAGCAGTATGTTTGTGTCCTAGTCTAATTACAATTTGCACTCTGCTCACAGAACCACAGCCAGGAGGAACCTGTGGACCTTAGGATTTTTTTAGGTTGGTTGGTTGGTTGTAAGTAGCTCTGACTGTAATGATCCCTGCCTGCACCAACTGTACACTTTCTAGGCACCTACAAAACACAAACAAAAACCAAACCACCAGCTGAACAGTAAAAGCCTTTGCCCTTTGTATATGACTGCCACGAGAAACAAAGAGGATCAGAGTCAAGTCCAAGTCAAGACAACCTCTCTCATTTACCATCAAAAGACGGCTGATTTATCCAGTATTCTATCCCAGTGTGCTGGTCATCCATATCACAGAGACCCTCAGAGTCCCACTCCTCCTCCCAGTATCCATCCTAGCCTTAACGGAGGGTAACAGTCCAAGGTGCAGAGCGGCCAGGTCCCTCTATTGCCAACAGTAGGTCAGCCACAGAGGCACCCCGAAACTCTCCGTATTGCCAAGGCAGAGAGACAGGCGCCTCACCTGAATGCTCCGACGCACTCCTTGGAGATGCTGGTTCTGCCCACGGATCGCGCTGGCGCCTACAGCATGCAAGCTGAATCCAGCCATTAGGCTCTCTTAAAATCCTACAACATGATTAAATACTTGAACCTCCAAGGGATTTCTACAAAAACACAGAAGGGGAATATTTGCTGTAAACAATAGACACGGGATTTTTTATTTAAATTCACTAACTGAAGCAAACAGTTTTCCTCTGCTCTCCGACTCATAAGCATTCATGGAACACACAAACTCATCAAAAGGGCAAGGGGATGGGTGACGTTTGAGGTTCTAAAATATCGCACATAACAGCAAGGGTGTCAGCCTTGTTGTTTTCAAAGTTGAGAGAGAATTAAATACAGAAATAGAAGCAAAAATCACAAAACGAAAAGCTCCACTCCCTATCACATGTCCAGACTCCCGTCTGTCCCAGTGCATGCTGACAGACATTTATCTCACACACGAATATGAAATGCTAATAGACATTTATAATTTAATCATAAGATTAAGAGTTAAGAGCACATTTGCCCATTTTCATGGGAAGAACGGTAATCATCACTTCTGTTTTCACTGGCGTCCTCCTCAACATGTGTAATGCTACATTTTAGACAAGTCTCTGTAAGACTCATTAGAAAGAGAAAAGTCAGGATAGAGATGTCTGCTCACAGTAACTACCTGTACAATTCACTTTCTGGCCATATTTTCTCTTTAAAAAGTCTAGAATTTTAATCTTCCTTAAGCAGTTAAAGTATAAAGCCAATGTATTCATCCATTCCGAAAAGACTAGCCCCACTTGTAGTCAAATTAACGATAGATGAACAACATTACTGGAAACAGATCAGAAACTGCTGCTCTGAGACACGTTTAAACAAACAGGGCACAGTCAGGCACTGAAAAACACTATCAAATGATTTTAAGTTGATTTTTCTCAGGTTGACATTAAAAAAACAAGCATGGCCTGACAGGCCACCCTCATTGCTCCCTGACAGTTAACTTAAAATTGCACCATTTCAAATGCCTCTGCTGCTCCTAGTAGCAAAATCAAACGCATGCTGGTAGGACAGCAGCATGAAGAAATGACTGTGAATTAACAGCACAGCAAGGAACAACCTGTTCTAATTATTGTGCAAAGGTATGTTGAATGAATTATGTTATGCACATTCAGACACAATTCTGCAACCGACTTACTGTATTTTTTAGTAAAAAACTGTTTGTTAAACTAATTGAGTATCAGCAAAAGACAAAATCTTCAGAAAAGTCATTTTTAAATGGGATATACACCTCATGAAATTCCACAGCATCTTCATATATTTTACCTGAAGCTGTAGTTACAAATGTAATAGCAAACCCAGGAAAATTCTACTGCACTTAAGCTCAGCTTAATACACAATTTCAGGGGCTATTTTCATACACTTGTGTACATATTAAGCCATAAGAACTTAAACTTCACTCTATATGACCACTTAAAACAGCCCATAAGCTTTTTTTAAAATTGTATAAAATACAATTACTGTCAAATAAATTACCTAATCTGAATATACAGCTGTGTGAAGTCACGCATCCTCTAACATGTACAATGCATATGTATTATAAGACAATTTCAAACTGCATTTGTTTTTGCAAAGGACACACCAGGGTCACTTAAAAAAAAAAAAAAGTCAATATATTATAAAGCGTGGTAAGCAAGACTTCCTCCCACTTCTGAAAATACCCATCAAATGGTATTTGAATGATACCAGCTTTCATTATCAGAGTTTCTTATGTGGAAAATTAAAATAGTAATTGCTGGGAAAAGCCCAACAGAATAAACACGGGAATTTCGCTCTGAGGCACCCAGAGCACCAGAGGACCTCTTGGGAATAAAGATGTCCAGCTCCTACTGCAAGTCTTGACAGAAGGTGAAAAAACTACTTTCTCTTCTGCCATTTAAATCACCTGCGCACCCATTACATGCGTAACAGCAAACCAGAGGCAATTCTTAGCAAGAGGAACTTGCACAGACATTCAGCACTGGCTTAACACCGCTCCTGCCAAAAGCCTGAAGGATGTAGGGTGAGTGAGAAATGCCGAGTGGCTTTGCAAAAAAAAAAAAAAAATATTTACTGCAGCGTGAGCACACGAGGGAAATGTCCAAGGTTATTATCTTTCTGAAAACGCTATAGGACTTTACGTGTAACCCTGGAAAACATCAACATCCAAAAGGTTTGAGGCCGAATGTTTCATCCACAGACGCTCCAGCTCCAGCGCAGCAGACAACCCTTGCATTGTGAGGCAACAGTAAGGCCTCTAACACAGCATCGTGCTGCAATTCAATAAAACATTACAAACAACTTGTCATAAAAATATGGTTATGCTGTAAATTTAACAGGTATATACAAGAAAAAAACTAGTGACAAACCTATTTATGATATAAACCAATGTTTTTCCTCATGTTTTCTTGTTCTAGCATCTCCTTTGTTACCAACACCATAGCACAGAATTTTTTAATATTTACTGAGAGAGGCACAGTTATGCAAAGTAACACTAAGTTTTCTGGTTTCAAAACCAGGAAGACTTTCCCAGCACAGGCATGTTAAAGAACAGCCCTTCAACAGGGTTGTTTCAGCTAAGCCAGCCATAGCTGCACAGAGACCTGACACAGTGCTGCAGCCAGCAAAGGCTGCAACAAGGCAGGTAAGCAAGCAAATGCTCTCCAAGTCCTGTGTTCACCACTGCTTATCTTCAGTTATCGCTTCAATAATACTCTAATCCTGCTTGCATTCGCACAGAAACCTCTGTCACTCAAATTAAACATACTGTAAACTCAAGCTCTTTGGCTTAAGTGAAGCACCGGGGTTGCTAACGGACGGGATACCAGTGGCTGTGCTACAGGCGACATATTTAATTAGCTTTTCTGTTGAATGATTTATCTGTATTTCACGAGAGCTATTTGGTTATAAATATTGCTGCTCTGAGATCTGTTTACCACCTTCTGACAGCTCTTGACAAAAGAATAAGATGCCTTAAACAAGCTAAAAAATCTGCCATTTGTGTTACATTTCAAGTTTCAGCTATCCTTGATATTTTGGATAAACAATAGTTCTGTTCAGTTAAGCAGAAGTTAGGATGTAACAGATCAAACAGGTATGTTTTAGTGAGAGGTTTGCTATGTATGAAAACAACAAAAAAAAAATGCTTATATGACCAGTCATAAGAACACTATATCGAAACTTTAAGCACATATAAGTAAGAATCAAAAAGGGCATCAGAAAGAGTACTTTATTTTTATTAAAGTTGAAACAACATTTCTCATGCTATTATTAAAAAAACCCAACACTCTCTCAGAAATTAAAGGAAAGCACATTTTCATACAAAGTTTTGAAGACTTCAGATTATGTGAAAGAAGAATAAATTTTTAAAGCCTTTTTTTTCTAATCCAGCAACAGTACAAATTGCATTCCCCCCAGGCCAAGATCCCTGTTCTTCCCCTGTGCATCACCACCTCTTGAGCAGGGCAGTTGAGGAATCCCCAAAGGGAAAAATATCCCAGAGCAGGGCTAAACCAGAGCTAGTAAATAGCAGTCACTGTCCCTGCTCCTCTGCTGAGGCAACCACTACGGTGCCGCTCCAGAACAGGAAGGAAAAATAGGGGCAGCAGAGCAGCACATAAACAGAGTTCACGTAGCCACAAATGGAAAACACAAAAGGTACAAAAATGGCATGGTTTGCCTGAGGACAAATTGATTCCTCAAGTATCCTTCAAGACCACAGGTGCAGAGAACCCACCTCACAACAGGATACATCTCCCATCCCCAAAGAAAAACAACGCGGGTAAAATAAAATCCTCCCTTTTCTAACAAATACACCCAATTGCAATTAATGAGGAGCTCTAAAAACAAGTTGTGTGAAGAGCAGCTTGGAGAAGCTATTTTGTACTTTAGTCCATTATTAGATGGAAAGATCTGAGGAGGCCATTTCCAGCCAAGGCAGTAGACTAGCACTTACAATGGGACTGCCTACAACTAAACGCTACATGTCTAAGTGAAGCTAGAGATGTAGGTTGTCTTTGTGCTGAGCGTCAAAGAGAGAACTTCTCTCTTAAACACGGCGTGACGACTAGATACACTGCCCTCCAGAGATGTGGGTCTCATCACTGTGAAAGCAATGATGTGCTTCTCGCTGGCTGTAGATGACTGGCTTCAATCAACTTCCTTCCTTTCTTATAGTAAGTGTTCATTAGTTGTTTTGTTTTGTGTTTTTTTTTAATTACAGAACGCAACAAAAATACCATTTCTCCTTGAATGAATCTCTCCCCTGGAGTTTGTTTTAACTTTGGGTAATGCTACTGAAGCCATACTCAGCAACATCCTAGTTCCTTCTTATCCTTAGAAAACTTTGAATTACGTATATTTTAATTTCTGGGGATGAAAGACCACGTCACCATTTCTAATTACAAAGCACAGAGGTAAAACAGATCCGGGACAAAGTCAGTGGATTGTGAAAAATGGGAACAAGCAGATTCAAAGTTTTCTAAAAGCTAATCTGAAAGGAAAAGTCATGAGAACTTTAACAATATCATGTTTTTCCAGGAGATTCAGGAAAGATGCTAGACTATGTGATTATCAGCCAAATTTCAGGGTAGAGATCACAGTAAATAATAATGCACACACTGCAAATATACAGAACTGTTATCGTGTAAGGGGTTGGGGTTTTTTTGGTTGCTTGCTTGCTTTGTAGTTTGGGAGGACAGAATGAAAAATTGTTCAGCTAAAACAGAGCCAGGGAATATAATTATGCATGGAGAATTATTATTTGATCAGGAAGGTATAAATGGATGACTTTTTTGAACACAGTTTACTAATATTGTTAAACTGGAAGAAATTACATTTATTTAGAGGAATGTGAAAAAAAACTCCAGGACTAACTCAGCTTTGTTTATAGCTTAAAGGTCCTTTCTTCATTTCAGACTTATGAGATCATAATTTGAGGTGAAAGTGGAAAGTTTGTGGCCTGACCATCAAGGTAAACAAATACCAATGCTATTAAGTCCAAAATGGAGCACAACAGCATTACAGTACATCAGGCTGACTTTACTGTCAGCTGTGGAAAAATAAGCTGTGATGAATTATTTCTTTCTGGATGCACAATGATTACATCAGTATGGTGCGTCAGGGCCAAAATCTAGGTCACTGAAAGCTTTTTACACCATCTCATAACAACCACAGTCTTTAAGATCTTCTCCACTTTAATAAGCTTCATCTCGGCCTTAAATAGAAAGCTTGAGCTTACTTTAGTGAAGAAGAAAGGAAAAAAAAAAATCAGAACATACTTAAAGGAAGAACAACATTTAGGAAAAAAGAAAATAACCCATTAAGTCTTGCAGCACAAGAAACAGTGCAGGACAAAGAGATGGAAGGTAGAACAAAGGAGATGGTCATGCATGGGTTCCAACAGCTTGACAAGATCCTGTTATGGCCCTCTTCTGTTGGACAGGTTGTATAATTCAAAATGTAAGCTCCACTGGAAAAAATGACTTCTTTAATCAAAGAATGAAAAAAAAAAATATTCGCTGAAGTACGTGTTTGTGAGTCTTTTAAATTGGTACTGGATACAAAAATACTTAGAAGAGAAATATATTAAAAGCTCCATTAGAACTTAATATAGTTAACAATTTAAGAACAAAACATGGAAAATTATTCACTCTGGACCTTTATCTGTAAAAATTATGATGAAACTACAACGTTCCTAACAACAAACTCTGAGATTGCTGTGACTGGACAAATAAACTACAGACCAGAAAAGCTGAACTTCTTTCAAGAACATTGTTTCATATTTTCATACAACTCCTAAAAAACCCTCAGCAATTTGAAATGCATTTACTTCTTGACTCAGTTTCTATTTTGCTTTGGCATTTTATGCTGTGCATGGCAGCTCTCTGGCTAATAAAAAAAAGCTATCCTGTGCACTTACGTCTACTGTTGATGTTTTATCTGGCAAATATTATGCTACATTCTCATAGAATATTCCAGGTTTTATCACATGCTGTTAATTTAAAGCAGGGCAAGCAACAAGACTGGAACTGATAGTATCAGTTCATTTTGGGGAACTTAACTTCTCCAATGAAGCAGTTATATTGTAATATTTCTATTTAAATATTAAGCTAGGAAATCTTAGCAAAGTACTTCACTGCAGACAATTCCTAAACAAATATCAACACTAAGTACACGCATTTTACCTAAAAAAACCTTAAGATTGTTTTAGCAACATAATCACACAACTATAACTAAGGCACACAATGCAAACATCACTTACAGACTCCCGTATCAATTCTTTAAATAGAGGACAAGCACCATAAATTTGCAGTTACTTCTTTCAGAAGTATCATTTCCAGATTTTCAAGGAACATAATGATTTCACATCTAGATGTTCGCAAAAGGAAAATAAAGCCTGTTTCCAAGACAACCACATTAGTTTCGGGACTGCTAGATGCTAAGAACGTGCAAAAGATTACATACCCCAGATGACGACACTTAAAAGACTTTCCACGTGTGTTCTTCTACTCAATTTATACCCAACGAAGCATTTCAAGTGTATATATGTACATACCCCAAAAAGACTCAGTAGTCTTATTTTTCCATTACTCATATTCCTATATGCTCATTAGAGCCAAAACCTTAAACTAATACAGTAACCAAGAAAACCTCAAGTATAAACAAAAATTTGATCGGCAAATAGGCATCTTGCATTGATTTCTCTGACACCACAAATAACCTTTCTGCTGAGGGTGCACTGAATTTTTTACTTTAATGGACCTTTAGAAGAATAATGTGCTCAAATGAATTAAGTAAAAAGTCATGGACAATATTTAATAAACAGACCAGAAAGTCATTAGTGTAAAAGTCAGGTCCATCCCTCAGGATAAAGAGACAGAAACTTCCCCAGTTTAAGTGAACATATTCTACATTCCTTGTTCCAATCCAATACATGGGACACTAATTTAGCAATGAAAATTTGGCTACAGAAAATACTGTCAAAGGCTGATTTTCTTGGCCAGTCTTACCATGGCCCCTCTAGTAAGAGAGGAGAGAGGCCCTACCTGGGTGCTTGTGGAGGCATTTAAAACAGACAAGTAAGGAGACATGAAACTTCACCTACCTGCTTCTTCAACATGGCACAAACATTTTGAAGTGTGCTGTTCATAGAGGACTACCTAGGAGACTGGCCATCAAAAGAAAGCTTACACACAGGTAGAGTCCTATGATCTCAAAAATAAAATAATACTGTCACTGGGAAACACAGGTGAATTCTTACAAGGGTGTTACTCCAATAAGTATGACATTCAGTCTGGTACTTTTGAAAGTCTTACTCTATAGAATTTGACCACAATCTTTTGGTTACAATTCCGTCTTTCTTGCTTTTAAATAGCAGCAATATGCCATCTCTATGAAAATAAATGCATATTGATATACCTGACATTTGCCTTAAGATAACTAACAACATACTGGTTTATATTTGTAAACTCACTCTACGGTAAAGAAAGCTTATTACTGCAATTAATACGTACTTTATAGTGCTTAATAAAAGGCAAAAAAAAAGGTTAAGTCATTAATCTCTGTGCTAGACAGTGCACATTTTTAAAATTTCTTATTGCCGCAGCAAAAGATGCTAAATGGCATTCAAGTTTAAACCAGACATACACTATGTATACACATAAACATACCTCTGTCAAATGAAGTTAATAATACAAATTGTTTAAAAATCTTCCACATCCTTCAAGCAATAGTCTTATTGATCTCAAAACTGCAACAGAAGATTCCTTACATTTGTTTTGTTTTCCTGAAATATTATGGTATAACATATATGCAGCCAGAAAGTCCGCTGATATAATGGTGCAGACAAAAAATGCCAGAGAAATTAAAAGTTCTCATTCTAAATATAATTCTAAAATTGTGCTGATTTTTCTGTAGCAGTTTCTTCAGGTCAAAAAACTCTAAAGCCTACAAATCTATGTATCTTACCAGGGGTTTCTAGCTTGCAGGTTTTTCATGTTATCTCTGAACTACTTCAGAAGTAGCCACAGAAGTTAACTAAAGAAAACAAATGTGTCTTCAGTATGTTCAAGGAGCATGCATCTCTACTATGTTAGAGCCCTCAAATGTGAAAAACCCCAAAACGTCTGTAATCATCTGCAAATCACTATTTATTTATCCCTTTATTCCAATGGCTCTGACATTTAAGAGGATTTTTTATAGCATCTGTCACAATACAGCAAGTATGGGCTGGGCTGTCGCAGAAGACTCGATGAAGTACAAAAGGAAAAAGGAAAATTCACTGATGTGCTGAACAAGTTTCAAAATTCAATAAAGTAGAGAGAGCTAATTTGAAAGCACTTCTGAAAAACTCAGAATCAAATACATATCAAATTCAAGCCTGAACACGTTCTCCTGTAATCTCTATACAACAAATACTTGAAAAATTAACTCACCTAAATCTTGACCTATTCCCTCTTTTTTTTTTTTTTCTGCAATGGCAGAAGGTTTTCCAGTTATCACAGGGGCTTGCTTTGGATTAGCCAGTGACAGGGAAAACAGGGTAGGGGAGTAATAAAGGGATGGAAATGAAGCCAGTCAAATAGCTTAGAGTTGTATGTAGTTCACTTTGACATGAACACTCACTTAACAAAAACTTAAGCTTTTGCAACAAAATTCCAGACTGCCTACTTATTCCTGAAAATTCTCACCCACATAGAATCTCTCATTTTTCTCTGTGCAACAAAAGGTTATCCACTCCTAAGCAAAAATACGCGTCAAATCAGAACAGAAGTTAATTTACCTCAATAATTTAAAGGAAAGCATCTTAAAAATAATGTGGAAACACCAGAGCCAGGAAAATACCAAGGGAACCCTTCAGAAACATAAATGTGCAACATTAAGATTGGTCAGGCTGGCTTAGCTCTGCACTCTGGCTGTCAGCTTCCCAGGTGCTCTCGCAGCTGAGTACCATGGTCTTCAGCTTCAGATAAAGCTTTAACATTTGGAGCAAAACCAGCCTGCCTGTATAGAAGATACCAAGAATGGGAAGTGCAGCATATTAGTTCTACTTACATGTCAAAATCCCCTAGAGATAAACTACCTCTGCTCTGAGATAATTGGTACCATTTAATCATTTTGGTAAGGCACATCTGCATCCACTCAGATGCTCTCTCCACACTAATACAATGATATTTTTATCATTAGCGTCAATGTCAAACTGCTGCATTGTTTATACTGTACTAAGAAATAAGTCCTTTTTCTATTGTATAGGAACAGGAAGAGTTTTCAAACTGACTACATAATAAGTTCTAGCAAAATCTCTGCTTGCCATCCATTGATGATGTGAATAAATAGGTTGCCTCAAGGTTCCTACCAGTCTGAGAATATTAAAACTACTCAAGAGGTTTTATTTGTGTTTCAAGACTTTTCAACATTAAGGAATTATCTCAATTTATATTTACATAGCTTTAAAATTACTCTGAACTTGTTTAAAGCAATGCAATGCTGTACGAACAACAAAAACTGGAATTATTTTTGAGTTGTTTACATGTCTTAATGATTTTTACTTCCTAGCCAAGAAAAATATGGAAAAGAAAGACTCATGTAATCTGCCAACAAGTAGGCACTTGCCTGAGAATCAGGATTACTTGTCTCAGTCTCCACTCGCAGGATGGCTTTTAGAGCTACCTATTTAAGGTAAACTCCCAATTAAGCTACTCTGCTTTTTGATTTAGTGACAGGATTCACTGTAGAGTTAGGCCAAGATAGTAAACAGGAAAAACTCCAAAGTAAGTTGCCCAAAGACAGCAGTAAAATAATCTTGATTAACACTTACATTACCCACCACACAGTGATGCTTGACCTTAAACTACACTGATGGTAAATTATGGGGTCTTCATGAGCAGGGTTTTATTTCTGTCTTAAGGGGGAAACGAATATCAGCAAGCTTTGCTGTCCTGCAGAATGTTTCATCTGCCCTAAAAAAAAAAATCTTGCTTGCTAAATGGTGGAGGGTGAAGGGGGAACCCTCCAAGTAATGACAAATCCCATTGCATTTGTGAAGCCCCCAGTCCAGGGAAGAGCTTAAACCAGTCAAACTCAATGCGGTAGGAACTCCTCCCACTCTCTGGTAACATGAAGATACAGCAGGACAGCATCGGATTGATGTGAGGGTTCATCTACCATCTGGGATGTGCCCCATTCCTTTTACAGAAAAGATGGGATAATAGTTGTTTACACCAAAACCCACTTGTGGGCTGCTTGCTGAACTGCCTCTATGGGCTAAACACCAAAGGCATCTGCACAGGCTGGTCCCAGGCCCATGGCCAGGCACTGCTTCAGTGTCCTGACCACACTCCTCTTCCCAGCTCACCCCTGCTCCCTCTGGATCTCTGACTCGCAGGCACGTGCGCTACCGTAAATTCAGCCATAAAGTCCACCTGCTGTTACAGCGCAGCACTAGCCCTTACTATGGACTGCTGCTCCAGAAAACCAGAGCAAAACCTAGCTTATCTTCTCTACATCAAAACATAATATTTTAATATGAATTTTTTATTCCTTAAAAGAAGAAAACACTGAAAACAAAACTGTACACCAATGGCAGCGGGGAAGCAATGAGACAATTTCTATTCTATTGTATTTATTTATGAGAAAAATACAACAGATCTCCTCATCTTCACTGAACTGCTTGCTATATTCACTATAGAAGTGATTTTACAAATAATAGCGTTGCAAGACATCTTCCTTTGCAGAACATAGCTTAGTAATGCTTTATTTCATCAAGTGGGTGGAGAATTTCCCTGGGAAATTTCTGCCACAATTGCCATCAAAATTATCATACATATTTGAAATATCTTTAGGATCCTATCTTCCCTCAAAAATGCTGCCTACAAGCAATCTCATCACAAAGGAAAACAAGAAAAGTTCTATTACTCATGAAAAAGGAAATCTTTGGCAAGTAACTCTGTAACATGTGCCAGTGATAGATCCATCATGTACCAAAAGCTTTAATCAACAAATGGAATATGCTAAATAGTACAAGGGGTCATGAGAACTTCATCTCGCACAACAGAACTGAACATCCAAAGGTGAAAAAAAAAGACAAAGCCAAATAAAAAAAAAAATTCAAAGTGCTCATTCACACTGCAATTAAATCCATTACACACTGTTGTATGCATTCTGCTAGATTACTAAATAAATTCAAGTGAAGCACTGTTAGATATTGATCTAGCTAATGCATCCTAAAATTGTAATGCCATGAAAAACTGAAGCAAGTCTTGAATACTATGGAATTGATTTTCAAAAGAAAAATCTGCTCAATTTATCCCTACTTATACTTGATACTCTGCATTAAAAGTGTGTATTTGTGCAAATAAGTGCACATAGAAACTATTAAAACCAATGCAATAAAAATTAATAATGATGTAGACAGCATTCACACCCAGTATAATACCAGTTTCCAAGCCCTTGCTAATTGCCATTAAAGTGTTTCCATCAGTTACATTTCATACTGTCTAGCATTTTAACCCATTTCAGCCATATACGTAATTTATATGGCTGACTTGTGTCTCAATATAAAATCAGATAAACTAAACTAAAGCATACTAAACATATTTTTGATATGTAAACACATAGCCAACATCACAGCTACTCAGTTACATTTATGTAAGAAGCTCAACGTGAGCCGGCAATGTGCACTTGCAGCCCAGAAAGCCAACCGCATCCTGGGCTGCATCAAGAGGAGCGTGGCCAGCAGGTCGAGGGAGGTGATTCTGCCCCTCTGTGCCGCTCTCACGAGATGATCAGAGGGCTGGAGCACCTCTCCTCTGAGGACAGGCAGAGAGAGTTGGGGCTGTTCAGCCTGGAGAAGAGAAGAGTCGGGTGAAACCTTATAGCAGCCTTCCAGCACCTAAAGGGCCTACAGGAAAGACGGGGAGGGACTTTCAACAAGGACAGGTAGTGACACAACGCTGGGGAATGGCTTTATGCTGAAAGAGGGCAGATTTAGCTGACACATAAGGAAGAAATTCTTCACTATGAGGGTGGCAAGGCATTGGCACAGGTCGCTCAGAGAAGCTGTGGATATCCCATCCCTGGAAGTGTTCAAGGTCAGGTTGGATGGGACTTGGAGCAACCTGGTCTACTGGAAGGTGTCCCTGCCCAGAGCAGGGAGGTTGGACTAGATGATCTTTAAGGTCCCTTCCAACCTAAAACATTCGATGATTCCATATATAAACTAAATAAATTATTAGGAAAATGCAACACAGTATGATTTTCAATTTTTGTGACATACTACTCTTGGATTGAAAACAACTGATTAGATGTACCACAAAGGATACCAATGCATGTCAGTGATCACATATCCGCAGAGTACTCAGTTAGCACTTGTAGTTCAGTACCACTTAGTTGTGATTGCTGATTTAAATTATGACTTCCTGACTTCTATCACTGTAATTATTTGGCTTGAACATCAGATACTTTGGGAATTTTCTCAGCTACCATTTGAAAACTATACTGTAAGTCAAATCTTTTCTTCACATCCTCTACACCAGACAGCAAAAATCAAGGATTTGTGACCAAATGAGGCCCTGAGCAACCTGATCTAAGGTGGTCCTCCTCTGAGTAGCAGGCTGGACTAGGTGACCTCCAGAGGTCGCTTCCAGACAAAGTCTTCCAGGCTACCTCTGCTTAATTATGCTACCCATTAAAAAGATGAAATGAGTCCAAGTTATATTTTAATTACCATCCCTAAGAAAAAAATATTTAAAATGCAAACCTCAGGCTACAGATAAAATCTGACATTATGTTCTGAGGATTATCAGAGTTTAACTTTTTTTTAAATGTTTCAGTGCTGAATATATCGTACTATAGCAAATAGCTCTTTCCACACCTCCTCAAGATAAATGTATAAAAGCAACTAAACCAACTACAAATTTCACTTTAAGATAGACAAGTTCACATACTACAGAGATTAGTAAGAGAATACTATCAACATTCAATATTTAGCTGATTTGTTCAAACTGTATCAAGAATATGAGCTTTTGCTGAATGCATACATAATCTAGTTTCCATCCTATTCTTTCATAACAAACACAAAACTTCATTGGCAGCTATTTCTCAGAAAAGAAACACAGACTGCATTTATTATTTTCCTTACTAAACTGAACAGTCATTGAAGCTTTATTTGTAGAATATGCAAGTGAAAAGAATGAAATCTCCTTTCCACTTGAAACCAAATACACATAATACAACAGCAAGCAAAAAAAATATCCAAACAAAATCTATATGTAATACAACTTAAACACACCAGTTCACCAAATCAGGTTCAAAAATGAAAATAAAGCATAAATTAGAAATGCCCTAAATCACAAACTACCATTACCCGAAGAAAAACAAGGTGTGTTTTCTGTCTACTTGTCCTTGGGTTATTGTATAATATGACAGTAGCTTTAGTTTTTCCAGGGAACTCAGGAGTTCCTGTATAACTCGTTGTTACCCAAGCAAGTTTAACCAGGCTTCTTTGGGCTGCTCTTCATGCACACACCACCATCTAACTGACACTATACACAATAAACTTCACGATGTCACAGCCTCAGCCACTGTGGCCCATGAAAGCTTAACCCTGGCTGATGACATTTCAGAAGTGGATCAGTAAAAGGGAATGACAAGAAAGCAGGCTGACTCGGCTTATCTGCGCAAAGGGCAAGCATAAATGACAGCTGAAAGTATTTTCTCAAGAGGACACTGAAAGGGTTAATATAACAGAATGCTCTAATTGAATTGAAGAATAAATGAAATTGTAAAGAAATAGAATTCAAATAACATTTTTCAGATCTAGGATGCAGAGTAACAAGAGACACGTCTGGCAACCCCTTCTGGCCAGAAAGACAGTAAGCGTTTGGTTTTCTGCTTTCTTTTCCTTCCAGGAATGTATTTTCTACTTCATCAGAGCAGAACATTCACAATTGCTGCTGCACAGACATAGCGCCCAGCTTTGAGATGCTGTTTTGCAACGGCCTAGAGAGTTTCCCCTTATTTTACCAGACCAGAAACACAGTAACATTAAACAGTTCACAACTGGTTTCTTAAGACAGCTCAGAGCCGCACACAGTTTCCAGAGCTGACAACTCTTGATTCGAAGAAAGTTAGATAAATCTAATGACTGAGGAGAATCTGATAATGCAGGAAAGAAAGAGAATCCAGAAAAAAAATAACAGCACTTGAACTTGACAGCAGTGGAGCCAGAGCTCTGTCTGCAGGAACAACTTAAAGCAGTGCCAGGGAATGCTTTGAGAAGGCACCAGACCTCAGCCATCCACCCTGGGAACTTGGTGTCACGGCCCCCAGCACAGGTTTTGATTAAGGATAACCAGCTTTCTCCCAGACAACTCCCAGGCCAGCGAGCCGGCACAGACAGGGACCACTCCTAGCAAACAGCCTGGATGTGGCCACCCTGCTTTGGAGGGTAAGAGTTTAACAGCAGGGACACAGGCTGTTCCTTTGCCAGTTGCACAGCAGCCCCAGGCACATCCAGTTCAGGAACACAAACACGGCTTTAGCCCAGCAGCGCTGGGGCCAAACAAACTAACAGATCCCACCACGCTCTGCAGGAGGTGTATTCACAAGTCAAATGCTCATTTCACACATCGTTTGGTTTTGGCTTAGAATCTCCCCTGTGATGTGCAGGTTTTGTACTGGGACATGTTTTTTCCCAAACCTTATCACTCAGCGTGTGAAGACTCCAAGTGGCCGAGTACAGGTCTGAAAGGGATGGGATTTAACAATATGTTATCAAGCAGAACTAATACAAAGGTTTGCTTCAATGCAAGCAGGTAAATGCTTAAGTTCTTCAATTGCAAAATTCAGACTCCTTTCTCTTAACCAAATACTCTGATACATGAATGACTTTACCTTCATACTTCAGTAAAAGAGCTGAAAGGAACATCACCTTCACCTACAGCAAGCTCTCCACACTTCCTAGCGAGGTAAGCAATAGCTAGAGATTGGTGGGCACGTTAATCCTTACTATTTTCCTCCTTAATATTGAATAGCAATGCCTCAACTTACTTCCAGTTAAAAAAATCCAGCATTTTATTTTTTCTGTTTTCTTTGTCTCTCCTAGTCTATCTAGTTTCCTGCCTCATCCATAAGCACTACTTATAAGTAGTTCAGATAAAAGTTACCGTCTAGAACTGCGCTGCGTTGAATACAACCAAAATAGTATTTTACTTCCTTAGGCAAAATACAAATTTGTCTTCTATTTGCAAATTTTCAATTCTACTTAGTAAAAAAAAAATAAAAAATCAGTACTATACTAAGTATTCTTCATACTCTATTGTATGTGTTTATTTTATTAACAGAATGAATACCTTCCAAGTATTAATGACAATGTGGCAACAAAATTCCAGTTTGTTCTCCATAGAGTATGTTGCAAAAAGTACTCCGTGGTCTTCAAAAAGGCCAGTCACTGCAAAACCAAGCATACTTTCAATAACTGAGTTTGAAAGTTCAACGTATGTCAATTTAGCAAAGTCAGAACGAAACAGCAAGAAACCTATAAAGCGTTCTACAGACTCCCTCCAGATTTCCACCTCTGTTTCAGCCAACAGTGTTACAAACTGCAGCACGTTGGAAAGCTGATTATTTTGTCTAACATACATTGTACTAAAGGTACAGCAATTTCAGGAGTATTTTCCTTCTTACTAACCTAAAAGCTCTTCAGATGGATCTCAACTTCCTTTGGGAACTATTCCATTACCCAGGCAGCCAACGTTTTGTTACACTTCATTTTTCGCCTTCACATTTCACTCACTGCCCCTGTACTGGCATCACCACTGAACTGTCTGCCTTCCAATCTAAAGGACTTATCAACAATCTCAATGATAGACAATTCTTCCACCATGAACTCAGGAAAAAAAAAAAGGGAAAATTTTCCGATTTTTTGTGGCTGATGCTCCCAATCAGGTGGCCATGACTCAACCACATGCAGACAGGAGGCAGCACTACATTGCTAGTGCTCACTGAGAAGACTGGCGGGCACACCTGCAATTTCAGAAGGACTCACCAAAATCATCTTATAATTTCAACATGCTTTGCTGCAGGTCATAAAACCATTAAATACTCAGAAAAGTAAATGGCACCAAGCTCCTGAAATACACCGTGTATGTATACACATGTATACAGACAAAAAAAACAAACCTATCCTAATAGTTAACATTAAATTCAGTTTGTGAAACACCTGTTGACACCAGAGAGTTGATTCTAGTCAATGCTACAGAAGATGTCCTTAAGAAGAGAAGCAAGTTTCATGTAATGTTAAATGAAGTCAGAAATTTTTTTTTCATTAAAACAACGTGAATAAAACAAAATGCAGAATATAAATTTTCCTAGGAGGAACTGGTAAATATAAAAGTCAGCTCCATAACCTTGAAGACTCTATATTATCCTTTAAGAAACCAGGTTATTGGTAAAGTAATTACTAAATAAATGCTGATTAAAAAATTCTCAAATAGGTTTTCAAGCTAGACACACACAAAATAATCACTCTATGATAATAAGTTAATACAACTTTTAAAAGTTGATGGTGACATTCCCATTTTGACCAATTCATTAGTTAAATCCTATTACAGGATGTGAGTTTTGATACTGTCAATGTCTACTGCTTGATGAACACATCAGTCGTAGAATAAGAATAATAGCTCAGAAATACAATTTCCGTATTTTCTCATTTCTTCTTCTAGAATCAGACCATACGCACTCAGGAGAAGAACTTCTAGTTGTCAATGCTGACCTTCCACCTTAAGTTTTCCATTGTAATTGTTTCATTATTCTCCACTGGACCAAAACATTTTTAACAATTCCATTATATTTTTCCATTCAGAATAAATTGAATATAAATTACCACAGAAATTAAGCTTTGCCACTGGAAAAACTTACACTTACGATACATACCCTTATGATAATTAAACATACACTTATGATAATTAAAACATCTTAGTTTTGCAACACCTCAGACACAGAAAGTTAAACACAGCAAACCAAAACATTTTCATCTTGTAATTAGGCTTTTCCAGAAAACCAAAAGGCGTCAGTGTTGTAAAACCAGCAGCAAGGACCAGACAGCAGTGAAGACGGGCAAGGGTCACATCTAAACTGACACACAGCCCGCTCCAACCCTGCAGGTTCTCAGGCTGCCTTTCGAGCAAAACCCAAACTACAATTTAAAGGAGCCCTTTCCCAGAAAACATGCAGGAATGCAATGATACTGGCACAGATGGCTTTTTTCCAGAGATAATTCTCCAGGGTTCACATGGCATCCCCTGATCACCACAGGTTTCCCACCAGCAACAAGGAAGCGGCCTGCGTTACTTTTAAGGGGGGAAGGGGGGAATATATATACACACATATATATAACTAACAGATGTTCTCTCAGCAGGAACATAAAACTACAGCCCTTAGAACAACACACACAGGTGGATGTGTGTGAAAAATCAACACTCGTTAGCCATACCAGGAAGCCTTTCATTACTGGCAGACTGAATCCACATAGATGGAAGAGGTCCCAGGACTGCTAATCACAGGATAATGTCTTTCCAAAATTTAGAAAATATAAACAACAGAATATTCTTGCCCATTATTCCCTTGTCTATTTTCACTGCACGGCTTCTTAGTTCTTTCTTGCACTTACAACTTGGCCAACCGTTTTTCAATATGCCTAAAGGTTTTATAAGGACTTGTCCTATTGCAAGTCATTGAGACTTGGCCTTCTAAGTCATCCTCCTCATGACTTTTTCAGCAATCCAAATACAGACACCTTTCCACCACCCAAAATCCTTTCATAATGAAGCTTCCTGAGTCCTAAAAGATTTCTGGGTCATCCTCTATTCAACTGAAATACTGCTCTACACAAAACTTTGAAGAACAAAGGCATCTTACTTTAGGTACTGTAATTTTTCAAGCCCTGGGTTTTAACCCATCAGTAGGAAACAAAACTGTAAAAAGCTTCATTGAAAAGATAAATATTTATTTTTTGTAGCATAGGTTGCTCTTATTAAGGAAAACAAAGATGATCTCAGGCAAACTGCCATTGATGTTTCTGAAAACACAAGGTCTACCACAACTATTTTCCTGTATCTAGTCAAGTTGAGGAACTAGTCTGCTGCAGCAGTGGCATCTGCTGGCAGACAGGCACTCCACAAAGATCAGATTCATCAATAAAATAGAAACAAAAAAAGGAAAGAAAAAAAAAAGGAAAGACAAAAAAAAAAAGAAACA
>WHYT01016325.1:6219-17006 GCA_009806455.1 Tetrax tetrax
CGGCGCCCCGCGGCTCGGGCCGTCCTGGAAGCGGACCTGGCGGAGGCCGCCGGGCACGGCCCCCCAGAGGCGGCTGGCGGTGCCCCGCAGGAGGCGGCCGCCCTTGCCGGTAACGGCGGTGAGGTAGTCCATGGCAGCGACGGGGGAACCGGAGCAAGGCGGGGTGTCCTAACGGCCCGGGGGCCCCATGGCCTGGCCGGACAGGCAGCTCAGCGCGGCCGCCAGCCCCGCTCCACAACTTGTGCAAACTTTGGGGCTGGGCCCCGCCTCCATTTAAAGGGGCCGCAGCGCCACGGGCGCTGGGCGCGGACGGGCGCGACCCGGGGGGATCGTGCGGCCAGCGGAGCGGAGCGGGCCGTGACGGCCGGAGCCGCGGGGGTCGGAGGCAGCTGCTCCCTCAGGCAAGGCCGGGGCTGCGCGGGCCGCGGCTCGTCCCGCAGCGCCTGAGCGCCCCGCGCCCGCCGGAGGCTCCCGGCGGTTCCCGGTTTGGGCCCGTCCGCGGGCCGTGAGGGCGGGTTCACGACGAGGAGCGGCGGAGGCCCGGGCCGCCTCACCGCCGCTGGGACCGGCACGCTGGGACCGCCGCTCGGCTTTAGTCACAGGCAGGCCCGTGCCACCCGTACGTCTGTACGAACTCATCCGCAGTTTGGGGTTTTAGCTGGGGTTTGTGAAAGCTCACGGCTTTGCAACGAAGCGCTGACAAACTTTCTGTAAACTTCCAGCTTTGGATCTCAGCTTCCCTTTCTCAGAAGCATGGAAATCAAGATTCTGGGCAACCTCTACCTTTTAAATCTCCTCGCAGCCGTGGATATTAAGACGTTTTACCACTGTAACTCTAAAACAAGACCAACTGTGGCACTGTGTGGTTTCGCTGTTCTGCTTTTGAACACGCTCAGGCTTTGCTGCCGTCTGGCACGCCACCGTCCTTGCTGTGCCGGCCCAGCCATGTCCCCTCTCCTCCTTCGAGGTGTGCCAGCGCCGATACCCGACCCAACCTTTGAACTGACTGCGTCCCTTTAGTCTTCCAGCAGAACTTACTAACTATATAAATATTTCTTTTTTTAAAAAGCTGTTTGATTTCTGGTGTTCATTTGTGCATTCTTTGTCCTCACAATTCTTGGAACTTTTAAGGTCTGAAGAAATAAAAACAGTTAGAACATGAGACAATATTTTAACAGACAAAGAAATATCTAAGGCATTGAATCTCATGATTAAGATCTGCCTCACGATGTGCACTCTGCACATATGGGGGCTAGAAGAACAGCCATATCATTATATTTACTACCTGTGCCACAGACTTTCAGAGTGCAGAATTCTAAGCCAGTGTGTTTGTATTCTGATCAGAGCATGATGCTATTATATGCTGCATCTAGCTGCAAATGAAAGCATTGTTTAATAAAAAATGCTCTTGTTGAGCCAAATCTATTGTGTATAGGCAGAACAGAGGAACAAAGTGCTGAGCTATCTCAACTCCTATTCACTTCTAGCAGCTGCTCAATTAAATCAGAGTTTAACGTCAGCATTTTGGAGTGCTGATTTCTGAGGGTTACTTGGTATACACAGTACACTCAAATGAACCTTTCCACTACTTAAATCAGTTCCTGCACAGGAGATAATGATATTCAAGACTCTTTTTTTCAAATAAAACCTTTTCACAGAAACAGAACAAGAAATTTTCAGCAGAATTAGCTCTCCCTCCCTCCTACCGAAACCTGCCAGTAGAAATGGATGTGTAATCTGTCTGCTCCAGGACTGATGAATAAACCAGGAACTGCAGAGTCACTACATGCTCTAAGTACCACTAGATGTTTAGTATATAAACTGTTCTGCCTACCAGATCTGTCTTGCCCTAAACACTGTAATTAGTTTTGTTTTCATTTCATTACAGTGTTTCTGCTGTGAAGAAGTTATGCTTGGTCTTTTGCCCTGTTGATTCTATTTTAGGCAAAATTTACCTGCGTCTTTGCACCAGGCGTGAGTTTGCAGCTGTGGTGCTCAGCACTTTTGAAACTTTGAGCTGGCTTGTCCACCAGTGTTCTAGCTGCATATGCACCTCTGATATTGTACTGATTGCATGTATTTCCTTTGTGGTTTGAAATAGTTCTTTTTTTCTCTTTCAAGCCCACATTATGCAGCATTCATCATATTGCAGTGATAGAGGCTACAGATTCAGATTCAGCCAACATTTGATGAAGTAGTCAAGGTAAATGTTTTGATAACTATGAATTTGTTACATTTTAACTGCTTTCATCTGCTTTGTTCACAAATAGTCTAACAAGTATAAAATGATCAACTGCAATGCAGTTTTCATAGTATTGAAAATCATTGCCCATACTCAAAAGCATCCATTTAGCAATGTTTTTACTTAGGAAGAATACATTCTTCGGTTAAACTGTCTTAACTATAAAAAACAAGATTTAGGTACTTTTGCTCATAAAGGTAATAGTACTCTTTTTGAGAGTATCATTGTCTACTGGTAAAATTTCAAGGCATTGAGGTAATAATACAATTATTATTATTACATCGTGAAGAATACAGTCAGAGCTACATACTTCAGTAGCCATCTTCAACACAAACTTCCAGTAGTGCTATTATGACCTTTACGATGCTATTTCTACTTAGCTGTGACACACCTTTGATAGCAAGATTTTTGACAAAGATCTTCAGTTTGAAAACCAACCAGGCTTAATCCTGTGTCATTTATAAAATTTGTAAAATCTAACATACTGAAATTTAAGGCTATAATCCACGTTCTGTCTGAAAAGCTTTGCAGCATTCCTCAACTTTTTAATTGGTAAACTTTGCATACATAAGCAATGTATGTTCCTTTTGCTATAAAACTAAAACAAATATAAGTATGTTCTACAATATTTATATTATTTTTTTACACTTTGATTAATCCTGAACAGCTTTACAGAGGCTTGATCACACAGCCTTTATGTCCTCAATGTCTACAAGCAACAGGATTTTTCTGAGGAGGGGATATTAAGTTTGTATTTGATCTTTGAATGTACCACAGGGATTTCTCCTAGGGTTATGGTCAGTACTGTGGTATCAGTGCAGAAAGCCTGTCTCTGTAACGCTACAGTCACTTAAAACTGGCCCTCCAAAAGAAGGAGCTGGTCCTACCTGCTCTTAATTGCTTGTGCCTGTTTACCAGTGTAAGCATCAGTATTCATTTGGCAGGTGAATGAACTGCGCAGTAAAGCTGATCCATTTAAAAGTATCTTTTAGTTTAGTCAAAACTAAGCTTTTTTTTTTTTTTTTTTTTTTTTTTTTAATTACCCCCAGTTAGATCTCCAGATCCGGTTGAGTTGTGTGTAAACACCTGTGGAAGCACAAACTGCAAAGCAACAGAAAAGTGAGTAGAAGTGGCTGGAAGAGAGGAAAGGGAAGGAGGAAGCTGCAGGCCAGCCTCTGTCTTCAGTGCCAGTGTATGTTAGCTCAAAGTGACAGAGAAACTGTGCCACATGTGGAGATGCCTTCGTATCAGTATTACAAACAAAAACACTTTCAGTAGTTACAGAAATGTCTGGCAGAATGATGTCTGCATTTATGATGCAACACTTAATAACATGTTATGCTAATCTGTTGCTGTAAGTAAAGGCACAACCTGGTCTTGTAGCTAGATCCCAAAGTCCCAAACCAGAGCAGGCAGAGAGTTGCTTGGGCTGCATCCTAAAAGAATTGCTGATGTAGGGAAGAGAGAATAGGGATCAGGTTTGGTCAAATAGAAAAGGACACAGTGAAGAAAGAATATTTCCAAAGTCTGAACACAAAATTATACATAGAAGTATTTTAAAGGAGAAAAAAAGATAAAACCACAGGAAGTGGTAGTGACCTATAATTTGTTTGGGGACAGATCTGTTGCTTGTGAACATAAGTGCAAATTGCAGCAATTAATTCCAGGCAAAATGCCAGCAGATGCTGTGTATGCTTCCTTAGGTCTTGGCCCGTTCACAGGCCTGCTGTACAGGATATGGGCCTCTTGAAATTCATGTTGACACATTTCTAGTGCTACCAAGCTGCAGGCAAAAGTACATTAGGCACTAATAAAACCCTCCTGTTTTATTTTCTGAGAAACAAGGTTTGTACATGCTTTCCGAGGTGAAAATCTTGACTTTAGTCATTTGGCAATTAGCCAGAATTAGTGTTCATTTGTATATAAGTAACCTATATGCAAGTATGTAATTCTGACAGTTTGAACCAAATGTCTCATTTAAGCTTTCTTACTCATTCTGGAGGCACCAGCTCTCATGTGATGCTATGAGGATGCTGTATGCCTTTGTTAAGTATTCTAAATTACCATGTCTGGTCAAGACCCTACCATTTATGTGGTTGCGAAACCTATACTGAGTGGCTAAAACAGGGACTTGAATTAGGCATGAAAGCCTAACCTCTCTCTTAATTTTTAATGAAATCTATTTTTACTAATGTACAATATTTCAGGATTTTTTTTTTTTCTAGTGAAAGAGCTAAACCCATAAGACAGAGAAAAACGGAGTTCAGTCTGTTTCCAGTGCTGTTTCAGTAAAAATTAAATACAATGCAGAATGCACATGCAGTCCCTGAAGGAGGAACTAGAACGGAGGCATGCAGAACTCCTACGTTCTCAGGCATGTTTCCCTATTAACCCACTAATTTGAATGACAAAGTATGGAAGTGCACAGTTCTAGAAGCAGAAATGGTTGCAGAAATCTATTTTTATGATTAAGACAGACCAAACAGTTCAAAAGTGTCTCTATAAATTTGGGAGAAGTTGAAAAAAGATAAGCAGCAGGTCACACTAAGTAAATGGGTGTGTTTAAAACAATGTCTTTACAGAGAACTGTGGGTTAGGTGTGTCTGTCCATACAGGTTTCACAACACCACACCCTCTTTTCAGATTAGACACTGAGCAAGAAGGAAGCTGTCATCTGCATACTAGCCTCAGAAATGGTAAACCTGGAATTTCAGACTTCAGCAGGTAGGGTTATAATTCTAATTTTACTAACCAGCTCCCTGTAAGGTTAAAATTAAATGGAGGCCAGTCTCCACTTTGATCATTGATGCTGTTCTATTGTTCAGCAGAAAATGTCACGTTGAAGGGACAAGACAGAATAAACATGGGGAACAAGAGAATTTGTCAGACCTTGGTTCTGGACTGGGATACTTCAAGGACAGGTTATGTTTTGTACCTGTTTATTCTTAAAATATCACTGAAAAAGACAGCAAGCCACTACAGCCTCTCTTTTAGGGGAATTGTTTCCTCAGTAGAAAACTGAGTTGAACTCCTACTTTATTAGTATTTCAAATCTGGCTCAATAAATCTTTCATTTCTTTTTGTAGAAGCTGTATAAAATATAGGTACCACAACTAGACATTAGGTTTCTCCAGGCTGAGGAGAACATTTGGATGGCTGTCTTAGACCTGGGCCCCTCAGCCTACCCCTACAGTGCATTTAAGCATCAAAGCATGCAGTCCTATGCACTGCTCCTCAGATTTAATTTCATAATATTTCAGTACCTTTACATTCACTGTGTTTAGTTTTGGCCTTATCAAATCTAAAAAGTTACAAGAAGACAAGTCATTCCTGTCAGATGCCACTGGAACATCTGACCTGTTTGTGCTTCATCTGTTCTGATACAGGTTGTAGTTACATAAATCCAAACCAAATCAGACTATTTATACTATGGACAGCCCAACATGTCCATTTCACTTTTTATAGGAACCTCTAAGGAGAAAGCAATTTTTGCTTTTCTAGGCAGATTTAAAAAAATCTTCATACAGTAATTTAAATTAGGTAGTAAAAATAGAAACACCATACAAATAAAACATAAATCAAATCTAGGACATTATTGAAACAACAAAAAAAAAAATATTACTTGATTTGCAAATGTCCTGTACTGGCATACATAGCACAGTTACAAAAATGCTTACTAGGGATATGAAACTCAATAGAAGTGAGTGTAAAGTCAGTTGAGTTTATTTTACTCCATAAAATACGCTTAATGTCATCCTGCAAAACAATTTTATCAGATTTCAAAAGCATGCCTCAATTTTTTACATTTTTGGAAACACCAAATTTCAGCTGCATGGGGCCTGAATTTTCAGAGATTAAGGTACATTAAAACTTTTATTGCCTGTAGTTACCCACCTTCTCTGAAAAATTATATCAGATAGTTACTATCCAACTCTCATTTACGCTAGAATGTTTTTCAAAAAGCTGTGACAGTAATAGCATTACAAAAATGTATTTTCTAAAACTAATTCTCTATGTTTCTTATTTTCACAAAGTATAATAGTTATGCTTAGATGTTTAAATGATCCATTCTACAACAACATATCTTATCAGCATTTGTTAGAATATCAAAGATATCAACAGGGAAATTTTCCAATATGGCCTTGAGGACAAATGCATATCATGCCGGGGTTTTTCCACGTTTATGGCAGAACTTTAGTTTCCACTGCAATTACACAGCTCTATATATAGACTACCTTACCAAATAAACATGAAATGACATCCAGATTTTCAGTTCATACTTACTTGGTCAATAGTGGCTTATTATAAACAGAACACTCTGTTCTGTTCAGGGAATTTTATGAAAATTAATTTAGACCCTGAGGTGTACGAGTGCATGTGCATGCATATACAGACACCCATGCAGTTTAACGATGCTCACTAGGTATAACAAACTAAACAAAGTTAACTTTTGGTAGACACAGATGTCTCCCTGTCTTCATGTCATCATCTCATTGACATTTTGTTCTTTCATCATGTATTTTGAAACTTAATGTGGAAAACACTGGCAATATAATTGATGACTCCATAATGTTTACTAGCTAATTCCATCCTCCACAGAGGCATAAATTATACAAATGATAAATAATTACTTACAAAAGGTGATCATAAAATTGATTATTCATCAGGTATTTGAATCTTAGTCAGTCTTGTCTTAATCCTTTTTGCAGTATAACTCTCTTCTTTCCTTAACACACATTAAGTGCTTATCGTGTTGTTAAAGTACTGTATCTCTGCGAGGAGAATGCCGATACTTGCTCAGAAACAATAGAATCAGATTCCAATTCACCACAGGTGTTTTTAGATTGCCACATTTGTTCATAATAACATAAAATGCCCCTCTGGAAGGATACTTAGAGTTGCTAAAGTTCAATTCTGTCATCCAGCATTTCTGAAGACTAAACAATTGTAATACAACTGATATTTCAAATCAAAGCATTGATTCAGATCATTAACACAAAAAAAATGTCTGCTTTGCCGTCTGTATCTTGCCACCTCATGACCAGCTGTATTCCACATATTTATAGCATGATCCACATACTTTAGAAAGCCATAGTCCTGCCTTGAGGGGAAAAGCTCACAATAATAATGACTAAAGTGACTTTATACGATGAGCAGGTGCTGTCTGTTTGAAGACATAATCAGCTGCTTGTCACATGCTCCCATTACATTCAGTCGGCACCAGATCAGTTTCTAATTCAGAAAACGTCATGGCTTTTAGTTTTAGGTTATGAGTATTAGTTGCAACCTTTAGACATGAAGATATGTAAGATACAAGGATCCTTTTAATGGATCTAAACAGCATGATTCTGCTCAGACACCTGGAAGAAGCAGACTTAAGGACAGCTGATGACCAGACACATAATGCCAGTTCTAGGTAGGAATGCCATCTGAAGTATAGTGATATTTTTTTAGATAAATGGTCCAAAAATATAATCAGAATTTATCAGGAGCCAGAATAAGGCTAATGGCAACAGCTGATCCTTCTGGTTGCAATTTTATTCTTGTAATAGGAGTTACTGATTTTCTATTTTACTTGCTCCTGCTTAGGCAGTGCATTCTAGGATTAAGGATTAGCTGGAAAACGGTAAATTCTGTTCCATTCTTTGCTATCTGTTTTTGTGGTTGTTTTCCTTAAGTAAAGTAAGTGTATAAAAGCCTTCGTACATACCTTTTCCTGAGCCATCTAAATCTGTGCAGGACATTCCTGAAATTTTCTTTTGAATGAAAAGGAGTATGTTGATCTTATTACAAGGAAGTTCTGCTTTTTCTTCCTTGTTAAATCTTACTTCTTAAGGAACATCTGGTCTCTTTCCTTCCCTCCCCCCACTGACACCACATCACCAGCATATGCCTGATTCATTTGCTCCCATAATATCACGTAGAAAACCTGTGGGTAGTTACTCACTCTGTCCTTTTGGAGATAATTACTACAATTTATCCTGAAAAATCAAATACATTGCTTCTACCTAGCTAAATCATTTGAGGGCTATCCATTCCTGTATTATCTCTGAATTAAGAAACTGTATCCTATATACATTAGTTTTTCCCCCTGAGATTTAGCAGCTTTACCTCTCTCTCACATTTTAGTATCTTGTCTCTGATTACTGTCACAGTTTTCCCCATAAATGATTTGCAGTCATGTTGTCTCTCTTGCATTCATCTGCTTTTAGCTGCAGTGCTGTATACACCACTGAGAACCCATGCACATACACAGCTTTACAGGTCCTGTTTGCCTCAGATTAATTCCCTTCTGTTTGTTTAGATGAGCTCTTCTGTAGGCTTCAGAATGGTATATCTCACTGCCACTCATCTTGTATTTCATCTGAGGATGAAATATTATGTACATATATTGTGTACAAAATCCCAAAGAAACACAATTTTTTATAGGTTATCTTTTTTTTTATAGGGTTTTTTTTTATAGGTTATTTTTTTATGGTTATCTTTCAAGGTTTTTCACTCCAGTGCCTCAGGATCAAGACTCGGATTTGGTAACTGATTTGGCTGACAGTGGTTAAGCCTGAAGCATTCCCATCAAGGAAACACGCGCTTTCCATCAAGGAAACACGTTGCTGTGTTTTGCAGAAGTCAAAAGCTTATTTCTCCCAACTATAGGTCTGAATGTTAATGAATTAGACTACTTCCAGGTTGGAAAGATACAGGGTGTACTGGTTTAGCCATGAACCTTAGTAAGGTCAACACAGCTCAGTGAATGGTAGAGGTGATGCTGAAAATAGAAGCGATAAAAAAAAACTATTGTCCCACCTTGATCTGTTTTCTTATTAAATATGAAAAGAAAAACTCAGATATTTGAACAATGACGGAACTTTCCTCTCAAGGTCCTGCTCATCTGATGTTGAAGTCATGCATTGGGTATGGCTCATAGCTCAAGGTAATTGAAGAAAGGTTTGCTTTCTAGTAGCACAGTACCCTAGCTGTAGTGTAGTGCCCCGTCTCCTTTTTGTTCCAGAGGTCTGTTTGATTAGTCCAGCTAATCAGCAGAGCTGGGTGCACAATGCCCTGGTGCAGGAATAATGTAGTGGTGTTGAGTGCTGAGATGCCAATGCTGTGGCAGGAAACCAAGGCCATGTAAGTCACCCTCTGCAGAAAATGCAAATTCCTAATTATTGTTAGTAAGCCACTATAATACTGATTGATTACAAAGACTCAGTTCTTCTTAAACACAAAGCATTAAATATGCTGTTGTGGTCTTTCTCATCTGTCTCTTCAAGCACCAAAATTAGAGCTGTTCTTTTTGAAGTTCAGTAGTGCTGACAGATTCTTTATTGCTGTAATTAAATATCATCTTTATTAGGAGCCTGAAAACAATTCTGAAAAAAAAAACCACCAACCTTTAATATTTTGGACTAGTTTTTCTTTCTTTGCACAGAAAGCTTTGATGGGCTCTGTGGTAGTCAAGGGCCTCTGGTGTTACTCAAGGCTTCAAGAAGAAATTAAATTGTAATAATAGAATTAGAATACATCTGGATAAGTAACATAGCAAAGTATCAACAACATTTTTAAGTCTTGGTTTGTCAATCTATACTTTCTATTTGAAGGAGTCAATAAGCATGTGGATAAGAATAATCAGTTGACAGCAGTGTACTCATATTTTCAGAAACCTTTTTGCAAAGTCCCTCACCAAGGAAGTGAAGCTGTTGTAGGATGAGAGGGCTCACCATTTAATATCCTTTAAAGTACAGTAAGCAAGAGGTCAGATTTCACAACAAAGGAAGGAAGATTATCAGTGCAGCCCATGGAGATCCATGCTTTTCAATTCACTGGATTATTAGGCTAAGAGGAGAGAACAAGAAGGTGATGAAGTTTGCTGATGATACAAAACTAAGTGGGAAAATCAAATCTACTGAAAAACGTTAAGAATTATTTCATAATACAGTCATAAACAAAAAGACAGGTGAAATTCACTGTTGATAAGTGCAGAGTAAAGACAAGTTTTCCTCCAAGTGCATAACTATGTTTATACATACACAGAGTGATGAGCTTTAAATAAGCTATTACCATCCAGTAACAAGATATGTGAAAATGTCAGTCAACAGACATCTGAAAGGTAAAATAAATATGAATTATTAGAAAAATATAGTTAGACTACTCTTTAAATTCTTCTCATGAATATAGATCGTACTGCTGGTTACCCTGTCTCAAAAAAAACCCTAAAACAAACAATGTACCCAGCAAATGTACTGAGAAGAGCAACAAAGGTGTCAAGCTGCTTCTCTCTAGGAAAGCAGAGAAAAAAATACAATGTTGTTAAGTTGTCCTGGTTTTGGCAGGGATGGAGTTAATTTTTTCCTCTCAGTAGCTGGTATGTTTTGGATTTAGTGTGTGAAGAATGTTGATAAACACCCTGATGATATGAGTTGTTGTGAATGAGACCAAGGACACCGTCCTGCTTTCCAAGTCTTGCTAATTTGCAGATGCAGGAAGCTGGGAGAAAGACAGACAGAATAATTGATCCAAACAGGCCAAAGAGAGTATTCCATGCCAT
>WHYT01016325.1:35805-56627 GCA_009806455.1 Tetrax tetrax
GGACCCCACACTGGAGCAGGGGAGGGATGTGAGGAGTTCTTCCCCCAACTGTGAAGCAGCGGCGTACAACAACGCATAATGGACTGACCGCGACCCCCATTCCCTCTTCCCCCCTGTGCCGCTCGGAGGGGGGGAAGGTAGATAATGTTAAGCTCGGGAAGTGGGAGGGGTGGAGGAGGTTATCTTGTTTTTCTGTCTCATCATCCTGCTAGTTGTAGTAATAAATGAATAGTTTTTCCCCAAGTCGAGTCTGTTTTTGCCCGTGACGGTAAGGATTTCTCCCTGTCCTTATCTCAAACCTCGAGTCGTTTTTCTTACGTTGTCTCTCTTCTCTTAAATTATCTCTCCCTATTCTCTCGGAGGGTGGGGGGAGTGAGAGAGAGACTGCGTAGTCTGGTCCGGATCAGGGCTAAACTACGACACTGGGTGCTCTAGTTCTGACCTGTGCCTTGCTCACTGAAACACAGACATGCAAATACTACTTACGGAGTCACCTGCTTGTTGTACACTGACCCAGTTTGTATTGAATTTGCTCAGATTCTTGTAGAGCTCATCTGAACTAATTTTTGTCGTAAGCATGTCTTTGGCTTGATTCAGCACTGACTTACCCCACTTTCTGGAGGGAAGCAGGTGACGCCAGAAGACACCCATTCCTAACGAGGATTTATCAGCTTATACAGTACTAGAAGCAAGGGGTAGAGGTTGGAAAGATGGAGCGATATAGAAATTTGGGAGAATGATACATGATAATGAAATCTTATTGACTCCTTAAGTGTTCAGCACTTTTTTGATCAGAACAAACCTCCTCTGAAGGCATCACATCACCACCTTACAGGATGGTCCATACCCTTTTTCTCATGTTATCTTGCCTTCATGTATCTGTTTACTTTCCAGAGAGAAAAAGGTGGTAACTTCGTCTCATGATTCATTCTCTGTGCCTTTTACAAAACACTATTTTTCAGGGTTTTTTTTCTGCATGGTTACTGAAGATTAAGAGTTAAAAATGTAAATACCTGTATATTTATACACATACACATACAAACATATGTCTCTCCAGTACATTTTAAATGACTAATCTGAAGGGATATGACTCTCCTAAAATAGCACTGTTTCCAATGAAGTACAGCAAAGCAGTACACTAAGAATCACCAGACAAGTCGGGAAGTAGCATCAGAAGTAATCTGGCAGGACATAAGAGAAGCAAGCGTGCTACGAGGCGGCAGATAGTTCAAACCCTGGAAATGCAAAGGACAAATCATATTCCTGTGCAGCACTCATCTTCCTTTGGGGTGGAACACAATTGTTGTTGGTACAACAATTTAGGCTAAGTCAGAAATCAGAAGAGAATTAAATTAGGCAAACAATTATTAACAAATAGAAAGGAATAATGGAAAACTGATTGTTAGAAGAGCTGGTATCATTTACACAGGCAGAAATACGCCCCCATGGGTGTCCTGCAACAGGGAAGAGCTGCAGCGGATGGCAACTGATACCCCATAAGCAGAACCCCTGATGGTGTCTCCAAAGGGAGCCAGCAGTGATTGAAGCTATGGGCACTTCAGTATGCACATGAGGTGAGAAATGGGTCATGAGCTATACGGCTGGAGCTGCTGAAGAAATGGGATCTACCCAACAACTAGCAGCAGTGAGATATCGAGGTAGTCTTTTACAATATGTCTACATTATTTGTGAAATTGAGAAGCTGCATATGCTGCCTGCTAGGACTCTGCCTGATTGCCAACTGTATCTACAGATGATTTGCTGTAGAATCATAGAATGGTTAGAGTTGGAAGGGACCTTTAAAGACCATCTAGTCCAACCCCCCTGCAAGGAGCAGGGACATCTCCAACCAGATCAGGTTGCTCAGAGCCCCATCCAACCTGGCCTTGAATGTTTCCAGGGATGGGGCATCCACCACCTCTCCGGGCAACCTGTCCCAGTGTTCCACTGTACTGATACTGATGTATCTGCCATCTGTAGTCTGAAGAGGCAGACAAGATCAGCACTACACACTAACTCGGACCTGCCCAATTTTCTTTTAATTAAACTCCACTGAAATTTTACAAAATATTGCTAATGCATCCACCTATGTCACTGAAGGCGAATCCCAAACTCATTCACCTGTGTTTTTTTAGAAACAGTAACCAAAATAAGTATACCCACAGTGGGTTTTACAGTTGAGTGACCCAGGATATTCCCTCCTGTTTTCCTAAGGACCTCTTTGCAGAAGGAAGTTTCCATGTAAAATATAGCAACCACAGTATTTTGTCTGCACTCAGCTGATGGACACCGAACTTCTTCCTACCACTCACACTTCACTTCCCTAAAGTTAAATCTGTGATACAGACAACCCTTATGAAATTCTGAGTAATAAACAGTGACCAACTTAAGCCACACTCAAGTACCACATGTAATCCCCCAGAATACCTCCGACAGAGAAAGCCGCCTGAAAGGCAGGCCCATGTGGAGAGGAAAGCTGTAGGAGACCGACCTGCTCCTTTGTCCCGAGGAGGGACCAGAGCAAGACATGAGACTGCTACAAACAGAGGGTAGGCACAAAGGAAAATATAGGGAGGGGCCTCCTCTCCCATCTTTGGGTTGGCAACCACACCAAATCCAAGACCAAGCCCATTGTGAGGTACAGGCAAAGAAGGGCCAAAGGGTGAGAAGGTGAGAAGAGGCAAGGGCAGGGCCTTGCTTGAGGAAGACGCTCCAGGGGCCACCTGAGAGAAAGAGACAGTGGTGTGGGAGCACAAAGAAAGTCCAGAAAGGTCTCTTTTGAGGAAGACCCTGGTTTACATGTGCATTGGTGTCCATACTGTAGAAAAAGGATGTATTACAAACCCATTTTACTCGAATCACTGAACTTAGGCAAGAAATTCTTCTGAGAATGTACCAGATAGGCTTGCAGTCAGAGTCCCAGGATTTCTTGTATCCATTTTGAGTTGTAACATTTGTACTTTTCTTTAATTGTAACTATTTTGAGGGTTATCTAGATTTGTAATTTGATTGTTTGTATTGGGATTGTTTTCCCATTTTGCAATACAAAGCAGACACTGTTCACCTCCTGCTTCCATAAAACAAAAATACAAGGCAGAAATGGCTTTTGTAGGGTCACTCTGTGCACCAGTACACTGCAGAGTTACCAAATTCACTCTCTGTTTTGTAAAATGTTGAAATTATTTGTGTTAATTTGACGATTTGAAGGCTGAGGTTGAGCAGGAAAACATAAGACTGAGTTTGCACAGTGAGAAATTATTCAGTACTAATAAAACTTTCAATTTAGCATAAACCAATTTTATCTACCATGAAAATCAACATCTAAAACTGTCTTGTATTATGCAGGAAGAAAAAAAGCCCAGAGTTTTATTTCATTGCTGCAGCCAATGAAAATACTGAAAGCTGCAAGAAATCAGCTCTCTAATAGTACTAACCCATCAGGAAAACACACTTTCATAACTAAAAAGAAAAATGTCCCCTGCTTTCAACCTTTTTACATGAAAGATCTGAATTATTGAATAATCCACAGCAATGCATCCTGGCCGAGGAGCCATTCCCAGTTTGCCGCCAGCCGGGCAGCAGCAGGAACAGCCCGGCACCGGCTGCTCGTCCTCCCTCACCACCAGCCTCCGCGCTTTCAGTCGCCTGCCAGGTATTGACCATGCAACAGTGGGGAACAGGCTTGGCTCCTTCAAAGTACAAGGTGAAGTACAGGCTCCTCTCACCTTTCATCTGAATAGTGACTGCAGTGGGAAAATCCCTGCGTTCTCCACGCGCTGACTGTGCATCAGGCCTTCCAGCACAAAATACAGAGGAAAACTTGATGTGCATTCACTTAAAAAGGGCTGTCACAGGTACACACTCTCTGCCTGTTGTATAAAAATTTCAAGGCGATCACCATCTGAATATAATGAACATCCTGAAAGCTCAGTTGCTTAATTGAGCCAAATCTCTCCGAAACAACTGGACTTATTCTTGGATGCAAGTCAGGAATAATCAAAAAATAAGATCTTAACTAGTAAACACTCCAAATCCAAGTAATGGTTCAGCTCATGAAATCAAGGCTAGAGATATTTTTTCCATATTAAATATGTTATTTGTCTTTAACCACCTAAGTCTAAGTCACACCAGCTGTAAGCAAACCCAGCCACACTAATTTGAAATCTAAACACGATCCAATCTGGTTCCTTTTTTTCCAGAAATTATATAATAGAATCATAGAACAGTTTGGGTTAGAAAAGACCTTTAAAGGTCCAACCCTCCTGCAAGGGGCAGGGACATCTTCAACCAAATCAGGTTGCTCAGAGCCCCGTCCAACCTGGCCTTGAACGTTTCCAGGGATGGGGCATCCACCACCTCTCTGGGCAACCTGTTGCAGTGCTTCGTATGTTCATATATGTCATATGTTCATTTCTCCTTGCAGAAACACATTATTCCAGCATCAGTGGCATTCCAGTCAACTCCAAGCACTGGTACAATACATAAATATCTTTCTGTACCTCAGCAAAAAGTTTCAGGCCAGTGGAGTCTTGGCTCTTGGAGCAGGGGCTTTCAGACACCTGAAGACCACGACAGCATGAGGAACCTCTGGAAGCTGCAAGTGGCCAGGACTCAGCATCAGGAGCCTCCTGGATGTTGGTCACTGACCCTTCCGGTCTGACCTGGCACAGAAGTGTGCATTGATGTGCAGAGATACACTTCGGATCTAAACATACCCTTTTGACCAATCTGTTTACAAGATGGACTTATGACAGAAACAGATTCAGTAAGAAGGGCTCTCTGTCACAAATTAACTGTCATCAAATATGGCTGCAGAATATTTTAATTCGTAGTTTACTAAGAAACACTTCATTAAAGAGAGAGGAAATGAGAAAGAACAAAGCAGCCTTATCTCCTGAATCATGAAAGGAACAAATCCACAAATGCTGACAAATTTCTTCTAATTAGTCTTTAGTAAACAGCTGATGCCTCATTAAAAAAAAAAAAAAAAAAAGAGAAAAAAAGAAAACAAAACCCCACAAATAGCCCCCCAAAATACTCATTCTGCTTAGTAATGAATCTGTCCTATCTGCCATAGACTTTCCTGAGGGCAGAAAACTTCTCTTCTGATGTAACCAAGGTTATTTATATAGACATTTATAACCATTTCTTCGAAGTTCATGTGAAAAAGATCCTAAAAGGTCCTAAAAGAGTATAATCTATATTTTACCATTAGTGACTACAGAGAGTTAGTGACTCATTCTTGATCTCACCCTAATCAATGGCATTACTCATTTACTTTGATAGGCATACGATGAAACTCTAAAGTTGAAATCCTGATTTCCTGAAATCAACAGACTACTTCTATCCATTTTACTGGGTTCAGGATTTCAGTGTGAAGCTTTGAAGAGAACAGAAGTTATTCACTCCTTTGCAGAGGCCTAACGCAGTGTCTGTGCACCTCAAATCCCTCTGAGGGCTCTGGTAACGTATAGCGTTTGCATGTCTCACCTGAATAATGGCAAACTTGTCTCCAGAAAGTAATAAAGCCACATAAACTTCTGGCATATTTTAAAACACAAAAGTCTACAGAAAGAGTTACAAGTCAGCTTTTTTTTTTTTTTTCCCCCAACAAGACTGCATACCCTAGTTAGCAATCTACACTCAGATGCAGCCTTGTGTTGAATGCCAGAAGCTGTTTCCTACTCACACTCCAGTATCATTTACAGACATTGTGGTATCAGCTCTGTGGATTACACATGTGCTGCCTTGGGCCCCTTGTTTAACAGCTAGCCCCAGGAGCAATCTTCTTCTGCTTAGGAAAAAAAAAAGAAAAAAAAGCAGAAACATATTCCTTTTATAAAGCCAGTTGTCTAGACAGCATGCATTATAAATAGACCAAAACATTATCTTCCATACATATTCCTGGTTCTCATTTGATTAAGTAGGAAGAAGAGAATCCCAAAGACTTAGTGTTTTTACATATATTTGCATTATATACTCATTGTAGACTTCAGAGCCAGTCTAAATCGACATACAAAAACACCAGTGAACTTACTGACCGATATTAAAATGCTGCGTAAATCTCATTTGCACAGCTCCAACCTCCTGGAATGAGCTGGTCCATCTTCCTTCTAGAAGCTTTTCCTATTTACTAGGTTAGCATTTGCTCCCAGACAAAAAACACTGATGTGGCCACATAACTCTACAGAGTCTTCTAGGGGGAAAAAGAATGAGAAGGGAAGTATTGCTTTTCAAATGGACTATTTAACATTGGGCATGCATACTTTCTAGTTGCATTTCTTCTAATAAATTTCAGATGGTGTTGGATTTGAGAACAGGACTATTAGACAAAATGACAAAAGACAGCAGTAAATTAAAAATCCAACTTTAAAGTCCAGGTTATTCATTTACCTAAGGAAGAATCAGAAGCGTTTCTGCTACACAATAAAAAACCCTCAGGTTATGGTATTGTGGCCCTTTCATGTATTAATTTTTATTTACCCACATTATATAGCCTAAGTCACCAATGCACATAAGTGCATCAGAACAGCACAAACAACGTACCTAGCTTCTTGGCCATGCTTTCCTGCAGGCACCAGGTTTCATGTTGTCCCAGCTAGATGGCCAGCAGGACTTCAAGCTGCTCTGGGTATATCTCCCATGAACAGAGTCACCATTAAAGACATGAGGTGTCGGGATCCTCAGTTCACAGACCATAGCATCCCACATCCCTATGGTAATGATTCAGCAGACTCAAGACTATTTTAAGGTGACCCAAACAGCTTTTTCACAAGGTATTTTCTAACCACAGCAGTAAGATTGGAACATAACAAAAGAGTGAAGTGTTAAAAATAGCCAGTTCAGAGCAAAATTTGTTTCTTTTTATTTGAAGGCAAAATACAACAAGAGAGTTTTTTCATTAGTGCATCAGGTCCAGTATCTTTGTGAAGAACAAGTCTCAAGTATACAGTTTAAGACCTTGCTGTGTGAATATCTTAGGAGGATTGCATGGAAACTCGAAAGTCCATAGACTGTAAGATGAAAACCACAGAATAATTTAGGTCAGGAGTAGCCTCTGGAGGTTACTCCAAAATATCCACTGCTCTCCCTTCATCCAGTGAACCAGTCATCTCATCAGAGGATTAATTCAGTTTGCTCAGACACTATTTGCCTTTGCATGCTGGGTGTTCCCTTAGCATTTGTGCGCCTGGACATGGCCTCCATTTGCTCCATCCCGGGGACTGAGGTGAGTCTCACCGGGCTACATCCTCTTTCCTGAAGACGAGGGTGACATTTGTTTATTTCCAGGAACCTCCTTGACTTGCATGACTTTTCAAAGATGATAGAGAGGCCTTTCAACTGGCCAACTACCTCAGCACCTTAAGAAGCATCCTATGTGGTCTCATGGGTTTATATAAACCCTGGTACAATCTGCATATTTAATAAAGAAATTGTCTTTAACATTTTGACCTTACAGATTGGACACCTAAGACATGACCCTGTGTATTTACAAAAAAAAAACCCCAAACATTTACGTTCTTATTTGGTTAAGCATACTCAAAAATGTAAGGAATATATATAAACCTGCTTTAACAGTAAGCTATGTAGATTCAGTTTATCCCAGGCATCCTAGCCCCTGGAGTATGAGGTCTACTGAGTTTCCTATCCATCTCTTTAACTTTTTTGCTTTGCTCCTCTGGTCTTCTTTCTGTTTCTATCGATCATTAATCTTGGGGATTTTTTTTTTTTCAGTATCCCTTACCACACCCTAGCCAGTCCTGCTAATGTTACAAGCTGCACCCCTAAGCTCAGGAAGACTAAGGTGAGCTTTCACTACACTGCAGAAATGAAAGTGTGTCTGCAATTAACCTTTTGTGATAATACAGAAAACAAGCTGAGAACAGAAAATGTAACACAACTTCCATCCTTCAAAAAAATTAATACACAACTTTCCTTATTAAGGAACAGTATTCAACTACAAACTTTTTGTGGTAATAGATGTCCCAATATTAGTGTTGCATTCACCCAGTCCTGGCACAATGGATATCCAGATGATGATACCACAATAATTCTTAATCCATACACTTTAGAGCCCTTTATCTGATTTATAAAATACAGCAACGCAGAATGTCTCCATCAGTTCCACGCCCGTTCCTCCACAGCATGGCATCACAGCTTGACTTCGAAGCATCCTTACTGGTACCCATGAAAGGACTGAGACGGAAGGACTGAGCCTCGTATGGTCAGGGAAGCCCCAGATGACAGTGCTGGTGAAGCCAGCCACAAATTCTGCAATGCTGTCTTTCCAGTTCAGGGTCGAATAAAGATGAAGGATCACGTAGGTTAGCTGAAAAATTATTGAACCCGTTGTTTCTGGATAGACTATGTGGGCATAAAGATATCTTACCCTGAGATGGTGTTAATGGCTGCCATCAATCAAGGCTTTGATCTCTAGGCAATATTAGATCTTCTCTCTAGGCAATGACGGTTCTCATACTTAATGGGTATGCTAACAGCCTTGTTCAGGCCACATGAAAGCAGCACCAGAATACTTCAATGGACTGAGATAACGAGACAATAGAAGCTACTGCCCAAGGCAATCCTGCACATGATAAAACCTAAGGCGATTCTTTTAATATCCCAAACTATCTTATTTAAAAAAAAAAAAATAGATAATTCGTTCTCCGTTTATCCAGGGAGAAGAGAAGTCATCATATCCATTAGCTTCCACTGCATCTGAAATTGTCTAAAATAAAACCTCACAGACGAGACAGCACAGCTCATTAACTCGAGGGCAGTGCTACTTCTGTGGGATCTGTGGACAACCTGACCCCTGCATGTTACCCATTCTGCAAAACCAGGGCAGCTCACAGGCACACCAGTCAACTGACCACCACGGACACACAAATGGCTCTGCCTAGGCAGCTACCTCCAACGGGATTTTCCTAGCTCTGCCAGGCCCAGCAGAATCACTATTTTGCACCACCCTTCTTAGCATGCATGGCTTTGTCAGCTTTCTCTCAGCTGGGCCTGAGCCAGCTGAGTGCATCTCTCTTCACGCTAAGGAAGTCTTCCAGAAATGGGAGCATCAAAGAGATGCCGAATAGCTCTGTGAGAGCCAGGCTGTGCTTGGCAAGGATGGCAGGCAGATCCCGCTGCCCCCTCAGCAGCTCCACGAAATGCTGATCACATGCCTTTGCATCACCCTTCCCATCCAGGCCTTCCCTTGTCCAGGTGCCACAGAACCTCCTCTTCTCCCTCCCATTACCTCCAGGAGATAAAATCAGGCTGCTGGAGGCAAGTTCCCAAGCAGCCACTTTGCCAGAAAGACAGAATAGGCTGCTTAGCTTTTTTTTTTGCCAAGTCAATTTTTTTTTCCTCCGTGTTCCTTCAGGGCCCCCTGGTTTTGTCAGTATTATCTCATAAGGAAAATCTTAGATTTACACGGAGTAGTAAAATACACACCAGTCCTCTGAAAACCGAAAATCATCCCAGTCTTTGAATGCAAGAGAAGATATATCAATGAACAACAACAACCCCCCCCCCCCCCCACAACAACCCAGCAAAAATACTATTGAGAGAAATAAAATGAACTCCTATTTCTTCCTGATTTTCTCTAATGTGTTTTCCTCTGACAAAAATAAAAAAAACAATACTTCTGGTTCTACATCATGAAACTGTGATATTCTCAAGCCATATAAATATCACCAGTAATTAATGTTATATTATAAAATACTACTATGCTATACAGATTTTAAAAGAAAAAAGGCAGTGACAAGTTATTTATTCTGTTTCTAAAAGCCTAAGGCGTAGATTTATTTAAAATACACTGTAACATGATCATTTCCTCATAATAATTACACTGCTAGCATCTCATACGAAACTGAATGATTAGAATGGTAAAACAAACTTACTTAGCAAAAGAAAAGCACTGTCACAATATTGTATTTTAGGCACAAACTGTATTTATAAACTCTCCCCCAAACATACTGGGAGTGCCAATCTATGCTTGACACACCATTCATGCAGCCCTGCTAAGAAAGGAGTGAAGGCAGGCAGAGCTGGGGAGGTAGGCGTGCAAACACCATCGCCCACATCTTTGTGGGTAAGTGCCATTCTGGTTGTGTAACTCCAGGCCCAGAATTCACATCGAGGAACAATTACATTCTCCACTAGAGCAGCAATGATCTGATTAATTCAATCTAGGTGATGGATGTCACTAGTGATTTTTATTAGCAAGTTGTCCCCGTTGTATTTGCAGATATGACATTAATGCCATTTGGGGGCCATGCCATGCCAAAAGAGCAGGATTTCTGCCTGATCTATGTCTGAGAAAGTCATCCACATCACACGTCAAGAAAGAAGCTTGATGAACATATTGTGCCCTTAAAAATGTTGTTCTGGAAAGAACCAGGCACCACAGAAATTGTTTCCACAGTTCACTACCGCAATTGCCTGTCCTACATGAACTCCACAGGCTCATAGGAATGATCTCATTTGGAGCACTAAACTAAAAGAGAAACTAGGACTAAAATATCCAGCACGTAACCACTCATCGAAAAACTCGGGATGTTTGTGTGTTCGTTTTAGAAACGAACTCAGAAAGAGTGACAGGGTTCTGCAAGCTTTTCCAGCCAGTCAGAATCTTTATGGACTTTGCAAAGACACATATAACAAAGATGACAGACTTTTTTTTTTTAATTTTAAATCATCTTTCCCTTATTCAGCTATTTTTGCATGCTTTGAAATTGCAGATCCCTCATCGCCTCACTTCTGCTTGTTTAGGATCATCACATAAATTTACAATCCATCGTGTCTGCAGACCTCCTAGCCATTTAAATATATAACCGCACCCCGAAGACCCAACTGTGGGTGCTGGGGGCAGAATAAAGTTACACCAACAGGCTGTGGGGGCTGAGAAGATACTTTGTCCAAGGAACACCTAACACCCCAGCGTTTGGGAGTGACTGCTGCAGGGGTTTGAGGCCGAGCAGGCAGCTCGATCCCGGAGCTCCCCAGGCGCTGGCAGTGCACTCTGTACGAACCTGGCCCCGTCGTGTTCCAGCCCCATCCCGGGATGACAATTCTGGGCTGAAAATGAAAGGAAGGTTCTCAGCAGCCTTCTGCCTCACATAACCAGTCTGAGGCTGGAAGCAGTTTGTCCCTGAATCCCTACACACACATTCATAAATGATTTATCACTTCTGAATCAACATACCATGTAGTCATAAAAGCATAGATGCTTTCCCTGTACCACACAGTAACTAAATACTTAGCAAAAGTAAACAAAAAGGCATGTTGTGGTGAATTTTTGCCTATTTTCAAGGTGTTTGTATGCTCAAAGTTTGGGCCAGCGCCAATTATGCCTGATAGCCCTCCAGGGTATAAGCACAAGTTAGGCCATCTTCAAACTGAGCTGTAAGCTTTGTTCCCGTGAGTAAATAAAATGCTTCCTTGTGCCACACACCACTGGATTTGCAGTTTGTTCTCCAGGACTTGCAGTTGAATGTAAAGGCAACGACGGGTACATTAGACTGGAGAGCTGAGGACTGGAGACCCTGCTTTATTAGCGTGACAGACAGAGCCCACAACCACAGCCAGCGCGTATTCTCCGTACCTTCTCACCAATTAGGTTAAACACGGCTCTGTAGAGATCATTTCATGGCTGAGAGACTGATGTTTACTTTATGAGTCTTCACCTTTCAGTCTCTGTGTCTTGGCTGCTACTACAGCAGCTCATTAGTATTAATTGGGATAGTCTTTTATGACACACTTGACCAGTAGAAACCATTCCCATATCACCAGTTCATTCCAGAGGCATCGATCCCACCCAGAGCCACAGCCTGAATTAGTTCTGGGCTAGTGACCAGAGTGGAAAAGCTTGATATCTTCTCGTTAATTCAATGAGCTTTTACTAGCACAATTTCAACATTATTAGCTCAATTAAGGGTAATAATACTAACTACTTTTTTTTTTTTCCTTTCATTTTTACTAACATTCAGTGTTCAGTTGGGAAGCTAGCTATATTCTCTACAGAATCACAGAAAAATATCTGAACAACTCTCCAGAATAAGTATCAAGAACTTCTGTAAATTCAACATACCATAACACTGAGTTATCTTTACACCCTAAAAGATTACAAGATCAGAAGACAAGAGCTTTGCTAGAGGACGTGCACGGCTATAATATACAAGACTGTAAGGTGAGCTGCTGTTTGGCTTTTCACAACGGAGGACAGACACAGAACATTTTCCTTATATACTCTCTTGGCTGCACCAAGAAGATATCTCATATAAAACATAACACTTGTATAAAACATGAAACACTAACAACGTATTTTTAAGCACCCTTCTGAGAAGCACAAAAACATGAGATAAACAATAAACAAACTCTAAGAAATCATGAACATTTAAAACTTCAGGACATCAAAAATGTCAGTTCAAGCTCTTGTCTCATGGCTCATAGGCCAACTAAAGATCTTATTCAGCTCGCTACCAAAAAAAGAAAGAGGAAAATGAGGTTCAAAGACTCCTGGTATATCAAGAGGAAGCAACTCCCTCCACATTCCATAAATCCATATTTTGAGCAAAATCTGCTCTGTTTATTTACTTGACATTTTAAAATATAAAAATGAGCAAAATTATATTCTAAAAGTTTGTAACTATCTGTTCTAACCCTTTCCTCTTCGTCCTGGATACTGTAAAATACCTTAAAGATATATGCCCATAATGGAAGAAATTGACTTCTGCCTTGGCTTGCCAATTAGGCCAGCTTCAATTAGCTACTTTTAATTCCACAGTACTTTTCTTCTTCTTCTAGTACTGCTCCTTGGAAGGGCTTTCTTAAGCACACTTCCAAACCACCACTAAGCTGCTGCTTAAGTCCTTTGCTGTACTGCCTACAGCAGCGTTGAGAGCTGTAAAACGAAGCTGTGGTTGTTGTCCACCTGAGCAAGTAGCGCAGCGCCGTGCCCACATCTCCAAGCTCCTGTTAATCTGATTTGGTAAATGCATATGCTATGGCAAAGCATTGTGCAGATAAGCAAAGGGTGATGCAGAAACAGAAGAAACACAGTTCTGCAAAAGCACAATTTCTACTTCTATGTCTACAGTTGGATCCCCTTGTCTCAGTTTATCACAGGCAGGGCAGATGTCTTCAGACCAGTCTCCTCTTGCTCCCGTAGAGCCAGTTCCAGCACAGCATGGACACACTCGATTTCCTCTGTGCTGCTTATCCCCGTGCCTTCCTGAGCAGCCTCTCAGACTGGAAAACTTGGGAGCAGGGACCATGTCTCTTGTTCTAACACACCAAGCATGGGAGCTTCGCTACTGGGGCTCTCAGATGCCACAGTAATTAAGAGTCTGATCACTTACTGTTACTCATAAACCACTATATGATATAGCTACAGGGAAGATGCTGTGTTCATTCAAGATACTGTCACCGCTTAATAAACTAATCTTATATTTAGTTTAAATCAGTGAAAATTTTAACTCAAGTAACATGTAATTTAACAATATAAGGGTATCCTCACTATCAAATTTCAGTGTGCCAAATATTTGAAAAACTTTGCATTATGAGGAAAGTAGTTAATTCATTATGTGCTCATTAATAAAATACTTAGAGAAAGATGTTCTTAAAATCTTCTAAGGTTTAAAAACAGAACATACAGAAGTATTTTTAACTTTTTGAATGAGCCATTTTTTCATGTTTACATCCCTTTTCTAGAAAACAGGAATAGTTTATGTTCATATTTATCAATGCTATGAAAATCACAGCATTTATTTACATGACAGCCACCAAGCTTGTGTCTCACAAGTTATACTTTCATACCGACAGTCTAGAGCAAAAACTGTAACAGAAGACCTACGCTCACATCTTGAAAAAGTAATTTTTCTGCCACATCAGTGTTACAGCAGAAGTTAAAATCTCTTTGATTTGATTACACACAGGCACAAGACAGATGTCTACAGATGGTTTTGGGTAGATGGCTGTGAAAACACAACTGTGCAACCACGTGCAGGAAAGACCTGGAGCGAAGAGGTTTACTGCCGCTGCTACCACTGATTGCGCAGTACCCAAAACCTGATTTCCACTCCAGTTTGTGCCTTGAGAAGTTTTACTTCAGTGATCAGATCCTGATTCACAGAGTTATTAGAAATCCACAGATGCTGCTCTCACGGCGCGCTTTTATTTGAAAAGAAGTCAGTGGTCTCCAAGAGGGCCACGTTTTAGCTCTGCAAACTGTACAAACTGTTCCTGCCTAGGTTAGCTTCAATACTGCAAAGCAGTTTGGCTGAATTGTTTCCTGAATGTTTTTCAAGGTTAGGGGTTTTTAAAGAAAAAATTAACAAGAATGCACAAAGAAAAGAATTATTAAAAAGCACTTGTTTATTAAAAATCATCATCATTTGGAGGGTCCAAAAGCAGGTGTTGATACCATTCAGGCACCACAGTGGTAAACAGCTAGAGAAAGCAGAACTAAACATTTACAATGAAGTTAGCAAATTATGCAAGTGTTAAGAGGAAATCCATTTCTGGATTGAACTGTGAACTCAGTGGGGTTAATTTATTATTCTGCTGTCAGTGCAAATCTGTTGGGACAAGAAGTGGGGGAAGAAAGAAGCAAGTCACATCCTCTTCTCTCCCGCACACGTCTCTGCTCGAGCAGTGCGCTACGCACACACACATCCTGCCTGGAAGCTCTCGGGCTGTTTCTGCTACCAGGTTAATTCCATACCCCTATAGCAATCACATACATTCCTAACACAGCACCTTTATTCAGGTGAAGCCAATTCCCCCCTGCCCCTACAACCTACTGATAGCGCTGTGCGGAAACGATGGGCCAGATTCTGCTCAAAGCTGTCATGACGCAAACTCAGAGTAAACTTTACAGACACTGAACTTTCCAAGCACTGAGAGCTTGTGCAGATTGATACCTTTACCTAGGGATCATGAATGAACATAGTAGTGCAGATTACATTTGCATTGTACAGTAAAACAAATTATACATTTTTGTATCTGCCCCCAAGTTTGTGAAGTTCACTTTAAAAAAAAACCAAAAAACCAATTCTCTGTGTTCACAAATTCTACATGGCTAAGTGGAAGGCATTTAATCTCATCTGATAATTGGATTTGCAGCATTGATATTTTGAAGTGGTTAACGGGGTAACAGCTAATTTCCCCACTGGACATGCAATGCACTGAGTACCCTCTCCTCCCCCTAAACAACAGCAGCAGTTTACAAATTATGCTTATATCACGTTGTGTTTACTACGAGAAGGAAGAGGCTTTAGAATGTCTTTAGCCTGCCTATAATCTCACTTTTTCAAGTGAAAAAGGATCTGCTCCAAAATTCACAAAAAATAACAAAATGACAGGTAAGGACTCTCACAAACTACAAGACATGTAGCATGAATTATACTGTTTACAGAAGTTCACAAAGAAAGAGCAATTCTCCATCAGTTCTTTGCTGTGAATTTAAAGCTGATTAATACAAAAAGGCAAACATCTTCCCTCTCTCTCCTGAACTCTTAACTTCCGTGAGCGGGAAGAGTTGTTCTCTGTTTCTTTACATCCTTACACCCTAGGAAAGCACAAACTTTAGCAGAGGGAATACAAATATTCGACTGAAAACATATTGCTTCCCTCACCCTCCATTAATTCAGCAAGTTGTAGCATTTTCCTGAGTGGGAAATGCCATGGGGGCAGGTTGCTTCAAGCCATGAAATGCAATCACACTTTAACTGAAGACCCTCTTTTTCTTAACAAACACAAATATAGCAAAAGAGGAAATTATTTTAAAACCTTAATCATTCGGTATTACCTTCATCAGTGCTTCATGAATATACTGTGTTGGAAGTGATTCCTGTTTATTTAATTTTGTCTTGCTGTGACAGTAGACTGCACGACAACAGCTTTCCCATTATACTAACATGTCTCAAGTGTTAGCAAACAACTAACACTAGTTAGCTAACAAACTCCTCAGAGTTGCAAATATCTTCTTTTATTAATATGAATTTCCCCACTAGGAGATCACATTCCTAGCAACTTTCCTACATAAATCACTCCAGCAGAATCATCACAGATGCCACATATAAATTAAATTTGCTTTCAAACAATGTTACTTGATGCTAAATAACTTAGATTCAAACTGGCATCAATAAAAATTAATGCATTTATCCTGCATGCCTTGGATTTTCACATAATAACATTAGACTGATATTCGTTAAAATATTGTCCTGGCTCTTCTCTCATCTGTACTGTATCAGAATTAAACAAGCTCAGAGAGATGGATCTTTCTGCCATAACCTGAACGTGCTTCCCTGAAACCCACAAAAATTGCAAAGAATCCCAGAAGCAACTCACTTTTCCCTTCTCGCAAAAAAACAATAAAACATATACACTGGCTTTACGATGGATCTTACAGCAAACATAGGTTAGTTATGTCTAAAGATCTATATATACTAGGAAGGAAAATCATGCTTTATGCTTTACCACAGAATTTGTAAATAATTACTGAACCAAATTACTCTGGCAGCAAACCCTACATTTTATGCTATCACCTGGTGGCACTGTAATGCAGCCTTCTAAACCTCTGGTTTCAGTGCCTGGCTCCTGGGAAGCCACATCCTGCTGCTCTTACCCTGGAGTTACGCAGGGCATCTGTAGGAAAGTTTGGGATGGAGGAAGCCAACTCACTCCAACACTGGTTTTTGCTTTGTACTTTAAAACACAGCTACCCTCCCCACACACGTTGCTGGCTTGACATTTGGGGAGGAACCTACATTACTTACATTACATCTCAGGGCTGATGTTGGTATAAATAATAGCAGTTTGCACATACCTTCCATATTTCTGGTACTTCTGCCTTAAGCAACCAACTAGCAAGCTAATTGAAGACAGTTTCAGCAGGACAGATATCAGAAGAAAGATGCAGTATTACTGCAGGTGGTTTTAAGAGAACTTGTTTCATCAAGCAGCTGAGCATAAAGATCATGAAATATAACTCCCACAAAATAATAATTGCAAATCTTAACAATCACCTGTCTTGTTTGTAGAAATTTTTTTCACTGTTTCATTTAGCAAAGCTAAAATAATCTATACATTGTAATTAAAAAAAAAGAAAAAAGAAAAAAAAAGAAAGCACAAACCCACCATAAATGTGCATCTCCTATCTTCCAGAGCACAGAGACAGTATAATAACTTACAGGTACCTTATGAACATTCAAAACTAAAACATCAGTTGTGCTGTTAAGCAACAGATGCCACTATACATAGTTTCCTATCATACATACTATGCGCATTGGCTAGAAAAGCATGATCCCCCTGAAGTCTCTAGCAACTAAAAATCAAATCATATTTAGGTTTCTTCCCCTCTACTTTTACATCATATTCACACATAAGTCATCTTGACAGGAGAAAAGGGCAAGTATCAAGTCTACTAGTGGGTGGGTACCTAAAACATGCTAAGTGTTTCCACCTTTTCCCCCTCACAACAGTGTAACTGAAGGAAAGCACTTCTTATCACTATATTTGAAATGAGATGTCTGTATTTTTACTAATAAAGTCAGTTAGCTAGACATTATCTCCCTATTCTTTAAAATTAAAGATATTTTAATACCAAATGCAATCGACAGGAATGTCATCAGCAGAACAAGAATCAGAACTGCAGTGGTTGATTTTATTAACAGAACATTGGATTATGGCAGGAGACAGGGCTTTTCCGATGTACTGCATCATTATTCCAGCTCTTCTCAAGTGAGCTTTGTGATAGCTCCTCTCCTCCTTGGGCTTCTTTCTCATTTGCTTGCACTCCCCCCACTTTTGCTGCTCTCTTCTTGTACTGATGCTTCACCGAGCCTACTTTCTTCATACCTGCAATGCTGCCCATTCCTTCACCTCTGTGATGGGATCTCTCTTCCTGTATTCAAGCAGAGCTTATTAACTCATGGTTTATCCAGATGAATTATAGATCCCTCAGACATATGATTTCAGACATATGAAATAATCTCTCAGCATCTCTTTGCTAAGTAATATATATATATACGAGTTGTAATAAAGAATTTTTGTTCTCTCCCACTGTATGACAGCTTCACTACTCATGTTTAAAAACCAACATTAAATAAAATCCTGTTTTGAAGCTGTCTCTGTCATTTAGCAAATCCCCACAGAAAAATACAAAAATTAGATCATTACAAAAGAACTTACTTGCAGCATGTTGTTCAGTGTAGAGAAAAATGTTTATTGTCCTGAAGAATGAATTGGCAAACTATCCAAAAGAAAATGAAGTTATGCTTTTTCTGTCTCTGGTAAATGAAATAAGAAAATCTATTTGATGGTGTTTATGGCAGCAAAATAGCGAAGGAGACGAGGCTTCTAAAAGCCCATCAAATGCAGGAAGCCTGGTCAATGAATATGGAGACAGTGAGCTGAACCCAATCCACCTTTATTAATGGAGCTTATTGGAAAAAGTGTTTTCTGGCAGGTTAGTTACAACCAAGTGTAATAAGGACACGCTATCCCTAAGAATATGCTATTCCACTGGATGTATTCTCATTTAAAAAGCCAATCTTTCAGGACAACGTTGTCAGGGAGAAATGTGTTCTTCCCCTCTTGCAAGAGAGTGCTGCAGGGTTTGAGGTGAGCCCTTCTCGAATTATCTATCTTAACTCTCATACTTTGTACTTGTGATGAGTTACAATCCCATCTGTAACCCTTAAAGAGAAACACAGTATGTAAAAAAGGCCAAACTACTTGGCTTACTGGGTTTGTTGGTTTTTTTTTTTTTTCAGCAGACAATGAAATCCTTGCTAACAAGAAATAACATTTCTCTTTTAAAACCCTTACATTATCCTCTTCTATCTGACCGGTTTGGAATATATGTATGTATTGATAAAAATCATAGAATCATAGAATGGTTTGGGTTGGAAGCGACCATAAAGGTCATCACGTCCAACCCCTCTGCCATGGGCAGGGACACGTTCCACCAGACCAGGTTGCTCAGAGCCTCGTCCAACCTGGCCTTGAACACTTCCAGGGACGGGGCATCCACCACCTCTCTGGGCAACCTGTGCCAGTGCCAGTTGATGTTAACATTAGCAGTTACATTGGAAAGTCTTTGACTTGTGAGCAATCAGTGTTTCCTGTTTTAATAAAAAAAAAGTGTCTTGTTCTTAGATAGAACACTTTTCATTTAATTTCTAGAATGAATTTAAGCCAATTTCTGAAAACATGGTTTAATTTTCTTAGCACATTTAAGTTGTATGTATTCAAAAATGTCTATATGGAGGATCTACTTTCTCTCAGACCTACTCAGAGCAAGAATATCAGAAACTTGGCAAACCCAATCTTGGCACTGTTTTACATACAAATTAAAGAGGAACAACACCATTTAAACTGCAGGTAGGTCACAAAAGCACCTAATTACATACCCAAGTAGTCACACATGTTCTTAAGCAAATGTATGGCTAAGGTAGCTGAGAAACTGCAAATCGACAACTCTCAGAACAAATCATGCTTGCCACATTTTCGCTGGCAGAGGAAAGAGAATTAAAAGAACAAAAGAATCTCTCAAGCCTATTAATTAATGAGATTCATTGGAAACAGAGTAGGCTGCTGCCACTATTCAGTTTCCATGAACATATCTGGCCAATTAGTATCTAAATCTATAAAAAGGCTTCTTTCATAAATGTTGAATATTTTATGCTTATAAAGTCTTTGCATACTCCTATGTGCATACTAATGCTCTGAAATTGTGGAATGCTCAATAGTACAATAACTCCATGATAAAATCCAACTATTCTTCATGGCTCAAGATAAAAATCAAGGTTTGGCAACAACACTCAGTTCCCATAGGATTTTCAGGAGGAAGAGCATAATAACAAGCCAGTTTTGTTAAAATCCAAAAGGAACCTCATAGCAAGCTGTTCTGGAGAGGAACCTAACCCAGCAGCCCTGTCTACTGAAAATTGCATCTCATTCTTATTTATCTAGCAATATAAAGAGAACATCTGAATAGAGGAAAATGTAAAAATCATTTGGGGGAAAAAAAAAAAAAGGAAAAAAAAAACTGGCAGCAGAAGAGGAAGTTTTTCAAACAACTTGTTTGGAGGCCAGTATGTGCTGGGAGATATTTGGTAGCCCCTCATGCTCAGGACCCAGAAATATTAAATGGTGGATAGGGTCCGTCCCAGTACAGTACAGATGACTTGAATTAGATTGCTTTCCTGTGAGTCTTGCAACAATCTGCTTGTACGGACCACTTTGCCTTGACACAACGGCAGTATTTGAGACATTGTTCATGGCGACAGAGACCGGCCGTGCCTCCCGCACCAAGGGTTGCGTAGGGTTGGAGGTCGTCAGGTGTTACCCATTCACAGCATCAGCCAGATTGGGCCACTCTGTCACTGTATTCCAAACCAGCTTCTGCTTTACTGCAGTTGTTCTACAACAAACAACACCAGACTTTGATCTTAGATTTCGTGCTCACGTTGCGCAGAAGGAAACTTACTGGCTTCACTATCTCAATGTTAGCTTCAGAGGGAAGGGAAATCACTTTCCAAACGGAGATTACCTGTAGTATTTGTGCTTTGGTCCTTTCCAAAAATGTCTTTTTCCACCCCTGCCCCTCCATCCCTGCAGGCTTTTTTATGGATTGAAAAAAGCTCAAGGGAATAAATAAAAATTATGCCAAGATGTTTCACACTATCAATAAACTTGGGTCTCTGACTAACACCCAAAAAATCATAGCTTTCATAATATTAAACCAGAAATACCAGACTCCCCTTGCACTAACAGATCTTCTGTGATATTTTGCATTCCTTTTTTTTTTTTTTTTTTTT
>WHYT01016325.1:57022-127377 GCA_009806455.1 Tetrax tetrax
AAACACCCAGGGCAGTTAAGGGGGGGGGGGGGGAGTAATGTGGCTCCTGGCCAAGATTCCCCTGCAGCCTGTGGTGACGACCATGGTGGAGCAGGTTGTCCCCCTGCAGCCCATGGAGGTCCACGGAGGAGCAGAGATCCACTTGGAGCTTGGAGCCCGTGAAAAGACCCCGCACCGGGGGAGGTGGATGCCTGAATGCGGCTGTGGCCCGTGGAAGGCCCGCTGGGACAGCCGTTCTGGAGAGACTGCACTCCGTGGAAGAGATAACCTACGCCGGAGCAGTTTAATGAAGGACTGTGGCGTATGGGTGGGACCCCACACTGGAGCAGGGGAGGGATGTGAGGAGTTCTTCCCCCAACTGTGAGGCAGCGGCGTAAAACAACGCATAATGGACTGACCGCGATCCCCATTCCCTCTTCCCCCCTGTGCCGCTCGGGGGTAAGGTAGATAATGTTAAGCTCAGGAAGTGGGAGGGGTGGAGGAGGTTTTCTTGTTTCTCTGTCTCATTATCCTGCTCGTTGTAGTAATAAATGAATAGTTTTCCCCAAGTCGAGTCTGTTTTTGCCCGTGACGGTAAGGATTTCTCCCTGTCCTTATCTCAAACCTCGAGTCATTTTTCTTAAATTATCTCTCTTCTCTTAAATTATCTCTCCCTATTCTCTCGGAGGGTGGGGGGAGTGAGAGAGAGACTGCGTGGTCTGGTCCGGATCGGGGCTGAACTACGACAAGCAGCCTCACAATTACCTCAGCCAGCTCCTTCAGCATTCTTCATATGTATCCCATTGGGTCCCATGAACTTCTACGGATCAAGATTTTTCTCAGGAGATCCCCAATTGGCCCTTTCCCACTACCAGTAATTATTGTCCTCCCTGAACCCTGCCTCCAGGCTCAAAGGCCCCAACCTTATCTGCATCTGCTTCCACTGCATCCGTTGTCACCCAGCTATTTCAGCAGTGAATGCATGTGTTCTTTGTTTGTTCTTTTACTGTTAGAGGGAAGACTCCACTGTTTCACAATACTCGTAAGAATGGTGCTCAAGGCACATTTGAGGTGTTAGAAATCATCTCATTTTTTTCAGCCAGTTTTCTGGTAGACAGAAGGCCACAAATGACAGAGAGACTGAAGGTGATGCACCCTGTGTCAGCCTACAGCTTACAAGTAAAATAAGTTTATAATTTTTTCTCTCCTAGAGATTCAAATTTTAATATCCCAAGGGCACATACTATTTATTAGTTGATCTTGCAAGTTGAGAGCTTGCCTACAGAACTATAAAAGATTTCAGCTTTGTGCTGATGTAAAGCAGGGAAATTATAAAATCTTGAAATACTTCTTTCCCAAAATGACTCAGCAGATGACATGATAGCAATCTATATGATTAAAAACAAAACCAGGATGCTAAGAAAAGAGACATGCTGAGATGAAAGGACATTAATGAGCATCAGTCTTCTGGTCAATTATGCCTCTACAGCTCAATACTCATATATATTCAAAGGAGACATAGAGTATGTGTAAATTACAAAAGAAGGATACAACACTAAAAACTAGCTTTTAATGGATCCAAGATTTACATTAAAAAAAAAAAAAACCAAACAAAAAAACCAAAAACATGAGCAAATGCTTGCTTGCTCATCTAGAGTAGCTATGTGATTTAAATCAGTAATAAAAATCTTCATGAAAGGTGAATGAGTAAAAATTTTGCATAGTTACTGTTGCTATGAAAGCTGCTTTCCTTATTATCCACATGTTCCACAAATTATTTCCCTTTCCTTATCACTCACAAACAGGTAATGAGGGGCTAAGAAAATTGCCTTCTCCTCTAAAAGTTTCTGAGATCGCATTTGAAAGGGAGCAGTCAGAAAGATGTTCCTCAAAAAGCAGTGACTGTTCAGTAAGGAAATTGTAAGTGCATTGAATAGGACAGAGTCAGACTCCACAAATGTGTGTGAACGGCATCTGGATCCTCTGAGAGAGCTGGCAGCTTCATCTCCCATCTGTCCTTCTCTACAAGGAGGGAGAGGACGCAGCCCAAATTTACAGCATCTACTGCACCAAACTCCATCACGTATCCAACAACTTCCAATATACCTACCTACATTTGCTAGTATTAGCAACAAACAAGAAAGGTAATTGTGCAAATAGGAGAAAAAAATGGATATTCAGGAGTGACTACCAAAAGGAACCACATTCAATTCAACTGAAGAGGAAAAACAAATATATTCAATTGCCAAACGATAAGAACTTTTCAAAAACCATGTTTGGAAAGAAAGTGGAGTATTCTTCGCAGGAAAAACCTCTCTACAGTAAATATATCAATTATTATCAGATCACATCCCCTAAAAGGAATATGGTATTTCTAGAGCACCCCAAATACAATCTCTCAGAGCAGGAAGGGATCTGAGCACTAAAAAAAGAAACAGCCACAATGCCTGCCCTTCAAATAAAGTTGATGCTTATTTTTGAGGGGAAGGCAAGAGCAAGCTGCCTAACTTTGTTTTTAATCAGTGACTGCAAGAGCAAGTAGTCCCATGAGATAAACCCCGTAAGATTCTCAGCTTGGTTGTAAATAAGCATATTTTTTAAGGTGCAATGATGTTCTCCTTTCTAGTTTGGAGCCCAATAGCAGCTTCACTGCGATGTCTAACCAATGGTCTATGGCACTCTCACATGGCACTCCAAAGAGACTGAGCTGGTCCATGAGCGACAAAGCTCCATCTGGGCAAGAGATCTCTGACATACAAAATCATCACTCGAACTGATATTAGTCCTACATAATAATTTTATATTAGCAGATAGCGTAACACCATATAAATCTAGTAACAAGTGTGGACGAATTCATACTTAATCTGGTAGCTCTGACATATTTTAAAGCAAGCAATAATTCTACAGAAGCAGCCTAGAATGTATGTAAACAGAAAGAAAGTTAATCTACTGCACATGTAAACAACATGATATTTATTTATGTTTCCAAATCACTGTAAAAGTCATGTCTTAAATGGAGTCAATTGAAAGCATATAGCACAAGGGTTAGGTATAGTTATAGCCACTAAATAGTAACTGACCAGTTTTCATTCAGTTCTCTGTTTCCTAAAAGGAGGAACACACTGTTTTACTAACTAATCACTTGCAAAAAAAGATTTTGGTTTAGGTTTCCCCATAAAATCTCTGTTATACTCTCTGTCACTCTTTAAACACTCTCTTAGACTGTTTTGTGCATTAATAATAATTCTTGTGACTAATCTTTACTTATATTTATATGCCATTAAATTATTTGAAAGATCCATCTTCTTTTCACTACAATACATTTTGAAGTGCTAAATTAGTAGTAGTAACTAAACTAATCCCAGCTAAATCTAAAGTGACTACCCACTGAAACTTTCCCTCTTACAAACAAGATTAGGAGCCTACAGGAAAGTCTGTCTTTTCCTATTTATCACTTTACCATTAGCTAGTAGACACTTGTTTTCGAAACTCAGCCAATTAATATGTATTTATTCAGAGTTGCTTATCCCAAAAAATTCATTTTTTCTTCCACACTGATTTTATATCAGTTAATTCAACTACTCTGAATACATAAAATGTTGATACTGAAGGAAAATAGAAGTGTAGAGTACTAACATGGCCAGGTCAAGCTAGCAGAAAGTATTTTCTCTAATAAGATTTCTGCTGACCTCATTTGCAAGAGAGACTTTAGAAGAAAAGAGCTTGTTCCCTTTTTTTTTTTTTTTTCCCCCCCCAAGTGGAACATGACATAAATTTTTAAAAAATGAACCCCTGGAGTGAAGGGAACTTTGGCAGTTAGTATTTCCCAGGTGTCCTCATGCTGTATATTATGTACACATACAGATACCCAATACATGCTGTCTAAACTACTAAGCGTGTGTAGCAGTAGCAGCAATACCTTCTACTGAAGACAGACACAATACCAACAAAAGATGCCTCCTGAGATAGTGGAGAGTTGTCTTCTAAATGAGACAAGCTGTGCTAGCAGAAGGCTGTAGAGTAACGTTTGCATTAAGGCTTTTATAAGATATTAGAAGATATACTAAAAATTGCTGCATGCCTCCTCTCCCCACCAACACTGTACTCTGACAACATTTTCTGGTATGAACTACTACCCTGCTTCATGATTTCTTCATTTTTCTTCACCATGACAGTGGTGAGGCACTGGCACAGGTTGCCCAGAGAAGTTGTGGATGTCCCATCCCTTGAAGTGTTCAAGGCCAGGTTGGACGGCGCTTTGAGTGACCTGGTCTAGAGGAAGGTGTCCCTGCCCATGGCAGGGAGGTTAGAACTAGATGATCTTTAAGGGCTCTTCCAACCCAAACCATTCTATGATAAGATTCTATAATATGATTTCTTTTGCCTAATTACTAGGATTAGGAAACTTTTATGCCACTATAACATTTTAAAATAATGTATTTACTCTACACCAGTGCTGCAGTTTCATTTTAATGGCAAATAGAACAAATGAAAGCCTTTTACATCTACAAAACCTTTCAAGGTAGAAGTCGACTGGGTCTATCCTGTTAGAGGTATCTAAGCACTATGCACCAGGCTTTCAGGGCTTAATGAGAACACATACACAGTACACACTTCAAGTGCATGCAAGACTATGCACCTCAAGTGCACGTCTTTATCGGGTAACAATATCAGCTACTCCAGTCATCTGAATAAATTACTAAACATATCTCCGGAGGCATTATACCATCAAGTATGGTCCTACAACCCTTCAGTTGGGTCCTACAAGCAACACAGCTGTGATGCTGCTCCTGAACTAACTGCAAGCCAGCTAAGAAGAGGTAGTTATGGCCTGGACGTGGCATTAAGCTGATACAGCCTTACTGCTTCAAATTCAGGTTACCCGTATAATTCTCCATTGTATAATATTCCAGCCCACTTTTTAGAGTGTTGAAGACCCAGATACCTTCTTTTTCTCTTTTGAGGGAGTTGCTCAACAACAAGCACTTCAGAAATAAGTGGCCTGAATTTTTAAGTGCCTGAAGCATTTAAAATTCTAATTTTAGGTTTTTATTTTTAAGTGTCTTGGGCGCTGTTTCTAGAGTTCTCCAAAAAACTTCAGCCAACCCACCATGCAGACTGTTTTTCCTACACTTGCCTTATTAATCTAGGAGTTCCCACTCAATTTCTTCACACCAGTTCGGCACTGGAGGTGCAGGAGCCTTCCTGCCTGCTGAGCCTGCCATATGGAAGAGTTATCTCTCCCCCTCACTGAATCTCCATTTTCTGTTTCATTTCATCCAAGCACACAACTTGTTCCCCATTGCCTATTCCCCTCAGTTCTTCTCTCTTTTACCTACATTTCCCCACTTTTAAAAAGTGCAACTGCACTCATTAAGTTTGGGAAGCATCTGAGACGCAGTCTGTGGGAGAAATGAAATGCAAAATAAGTATCTTGTGGATGACTCTGTAAAGTAGGAGCAGTGCTGATGAAATTTAAAATCTCTTGAAGCTACCAGGATAGTCCTTTCTCATTACACATTCAGTTTCTAAAGGTCCAAGGTAAATCTGTGTACACATAAGGTGACGCAAAAAATTTAAAAATATTCTGATGGTGCAGAGTGTTTAGAAATACAGTCTGTTAGACCATTTCACAGTAGCTGCAAGCACACACAAGCTGCTACAATCTCTTTTGCAAATAATATGTGTGCAAGGTAAGTGTTCACATGTCTTTGGGTCTGCAAAGCACAGCGAGATTTATATAAAGATCTCTGAAGTCCTTTCTGCATAGCCAAATAAAAAAAAAAAAATTTAAAAAAAAAAACCAAACATTTTACTCTTTTCATGAATTCATAAAGTAAAGCTAGTTACACTTTTCTTTACACATAGTTTTAAGTTGCACGGCTATTCCATAAAGTGGGCAGCCATTAGCAAATTCGGCTAGACCTTGAACTTAAGTTTTAATAGTCAATATGATGCTAACATTTACATTTTAAAACATATAAACTGTATATATGTAGAAGTCAAATATAGATGTCATGCTTCTTTTATATATCCATATTTGGACTCAGTTCTCATATCTCCGTAAAGTACTTTGAAGATCATGATATTTACTGAAAATGAGTTATAAGGCAAATGAGAGTAACACAAAACACCACTGGCATTTGTATGCTCAAGCTCCATTAGCCACTACCATAAACACTGTCATTTGCCAATTTGGTCTGAGGTTAATTTAACAGAATACTAATTTTAAAATGAAAGAAGCAAAGCCAGCTGAGAGCATTAGTTTTCTAACACATATCTTTTTAATCCATTTACCACAGCAGTGATTAGTTCACGTTACTCGATCTTGGACACAGATTGCTTTTAGTAGAGAACAAGATGCAAACAAGGGCAAATCGAGGTAAACCCTGTGTAATTGTATCAGGTCAGCAACAGATCTCATGCTTGTTTAAGCTATTTAACAGCCAACTGTACACAAAACATCACCAGAATCCAGTATTTTTCTATTTTGGAGTCCCAGCCCATGGAGTCAGTACATTCGTCTTCAGAAAGTAACAAACTATTTGATTAGACTTTGTCTATTAGAAATAATTTTGAGACAAGTCATAGAAAATTACTTTTAAATCAAGGGAGTGACAGGTCATAACTTAAAGTATGCTGAAGTTGATGGGAGCTCTAAGACAGTTATTGTTCCTCTCAGGTTATCAAAGTATAGACTCAATAGCAGAACAACGCAACCAGTACAGTAAACATGTTCATCTGGTGTCAGTACTGTGCTGTCCAAGATTAAACCCTTCATTTGGACAATATTCAGGAATGTGTGCCATTAAATGTTTGCGAAGACACAGAGAAACTCTTGTTTCTTCAATTTGCCTGTCAGCAAAATTCAAACATTATGAAGAATGCAGTAATACTGGCTGTAGCAACTTATTCCTTGTGATTTAGGCAAGTCACATAGACAAGGCTGTACATAGAAGAACATAAAACCAATACATCTCCCATGCTGGGTGAGTCCATCTGGGCTACCTCACCCAATACTCCGTAGAAGGATAACGGAAGATGATATTTAAGAAAAACCATGTAAGCGTGGCCACTTTCTATGGTCTGTTCCCTTCATACTTCCCCAGGGTCTACAACTGTTGTTCACAAATGTTAGCATCTGTTTATGGGCAAGTTGCCCATGAATACTGTTGTCTATGGACACGCTGTCCATGTTGCAGTGCGATACGCAGAGAGGCTGCAGAGTATCCACCCCAGGAGACCATCAAGACTCAGCAAGACAAAACTTTGGCTGTTCTGATCTAGTGCTGGCTGAAGTCCTGCTTCAAACAGGACACCATATATAACCTTCAGAGGTCTTTTCCAGTCGACAAGTCTATCAGATCAAGTGCTGCACAATATTCAAACAAATTAATCAATTGTATGAACGACATTCTGTTATTGCCGCACTGAGGTTAGATGCTGAGCAGCTAGTGCTCAGACCTTGTGATCACCAGAGGCACATCTAGGTTACTAACATTGATGAGTTCACATTATAAGGATTTTGTAAAGGTTCCCAACAGCAAATGTAGGCGAGTCATATTTAACAAATAGATAAATGCAAACCTGAAATTGTGCTTCCATACACAGACTATGTTTTGCGTGATCACAGAAGAGCATTCCACTACTATGGTCAATTTTTAAATCTTGAGTTAGATTAGGAACTCATCTTAAAGATGTGGTAGATTTCTACTTTCATTATTAGCCTTATGCAAAACTCCCCCATTCAATCCCCTGCTTTAGGAATGAAGCAATGTTGGCATATCTTTGATATTCCTCTAAGATTATTTGGGGGAAGGCAAAGAAAAAAAAAAAGGCATACAGCAATATTTCTTAGAGGACACATTTTAAAGTAAAAAGCCACTGAAGTGCACTGATTTAACTATGCTTTTTTCAGAAAACATGTTCTATACTTAGGTATAAAGTACATATTTTAGGGTGCTATTCTCACACATGATACGATAGAATCTTCTTTAAAGAAGGATTATGCAATTTAAGGTTTCTAAAGTAAAGTTTTAGACCTATTGTCCAAGATGTTAATGAACCCATTACTGCCTTCACTTTCCCTCATTTTTATTTATTTTGGGGTAGACAGGATTGAGTGATAATTGAAACTTCTATGAGTTTTCAAAAGGTAGCTGTGCAGCCCAATTTGAATGCAGATCATCAAAAAATGCAAACACATACAATTATTCACCACTTAAAATACAGCCTTCATTATTAAAATGTGTAGATTGCTAATGCACTTTCCTTCTTTAAAAACAACATAAGCTACAGCGACAGCCAACTTCAACAGTTCAGACATAACACAATGAGAGATGTATAAGGCAAACCTTTTTCTTTACCTTTTAGACAAGTTAAAGACACACAAATAGTTACCTTGGAGCAGAAGAAATTACCACATTGCACTACAACAGTTCAACAGCACACAAATAAACCATTAAAATATATAACTACTTTTTCTTAAATCTACTGACATTTTGTCTCTTCAGAGCACAGCATTAGCATCCATCTCTTTTGTTTGTACCACTCCCATTAGCACATCTGCCTCTCGTAAGCGCTAATGAACCCTGCACTAACACAACAAGGCCAGTTTCCACTCATTTCTTATCAGGTGAGAAGCAAAATGTTGCCAATTGAATCAGTCAGGCCCAGGCCCAGAATTATTAATGGGGAAGCAAGTTATGGAGCATTTTCTAGGGTGCCTAAGATGGTTTTGTAAAAATCGTGTATATGCTGAAATCCCAGAAAAATATCTAGTAAACCAGAATTTTCAAAGAAAGATACTCAGAACCCTCTCTAATTAATCCTTCACACTCAGCAGGCCTCCTCCCTCTCCAAACTGGAAATTGTTTCTAACCAGGAGCCTTCCAAAAAATCTCTACCAAAACTTTGATGCAATCCATTGCCAAAGGCAGTTATGTTCTTCCTGTATCCTTCCTCCCAAAATTGCTTTTATGCTTTCTTCAGTACTTGTTCTTAAGGAAAAAAAAAAAGGTGTAAGAAAGAATTCTTGTAAACAGTACAAGATAAATAAAGCAGGTTAATTTTTAAGGGTAGTTTGACATCAGCATTAAGATATGAAATCTTAAAGCTTGCTGTGGGCATTTGTAATCTTAGTAGCCAACTGCACTTAACCAAAAGAAATAAAACACAAATAAACAGGACCGTGCCTTTTCAATAAGTATATTGGATTTTTTTCTGTGAAAGATAACTCACCAATGGTGTAATATCTCTTCAACTCGCTCCTCCGTGGATTGCGCCTTTGGGTGTTTGCGGTGTTGTTCTGTTCCTCCTCAGAAGCAGCTGTCTTAGGTGCAGGCAAAGATTTACTGGGCTGAGGTGTCTGAGCTTCAGCTGCCACTGGGTTGCATCCTGGTCCACTAATATCCACTGACTGGGACTTTTTCTTTAATCTAAAGGCAATTTAAGGCAGTAAGGTATTACTAATCATCATTCTATACCTAGATCATGTATAGAATAACAGCAATATATTCATTGTGTAACAACTGGTGCATGTCACAGCAGAACACAGAACAGCAGTGATAAATTAGGCCTTGTATTGATTTCCTCTTTCGGCTCCTGCTAAATCGGTTACAGGACTTGCATCTCACATGTAGCTACAAATGGTAAACTGCCCTCAGATTAGCCTCCTGAGCTGCTTGTCGGATCAGTCCCTAATCTATTTCAGAGAAGCCGAGCTGCCAACAATTCTCCTATCATTAAGTTGCCTGGCTTAAGTTTCCACACATCAGGGATATACAAAGAAATTAAATTATTTGCACAAAGCTGCTGAAAGCCCCAAGAGAAAGGAACTGATTTACGATCTGCTGGATTCAGACATAGCACTACAACTGCATTTGTCTTTCTGCAATAGGTTAAACGTGTTGTTTCTCACTGAAACTCAAGATTCCCACCAACCCCAGGTACCATTTCATCCACTGCAACAGCAGTGGACTGAGGAAAAGAAATTCTCTGTCCTGCAGAAGAAATCAGTGTTACTCAACTCGTTACTGGCATCCAGGCAAAGTACAACTTTTTAACTGCTATCCTGAGCCCAGGATTTTTACCCATCTAGTTGTCCACACATCCAGACATAACATTGTAACTTGGGTACAAGTATATTGTGGAAGACAGTGTCAAAAGCCTTGCTAAAGTCAAAGCAAATGACATCATCCTTCTCCACTCCTCCCCGAATCTAGTCATTTTATCAGAGTTCTCCAGAAGGAAGACTTAGAAAAACTCTCAAATCTACTTCAGAGTGGTGTAGAGTACACTCCCATCACAGAATCACTGTAGTTCTGGCATCCTCTCTATCTCTAGCAACATAAAATAGAGGTTATTGTGCTACTAGAGTTATTGAATAGGGACAAATGATCTGTTATGATGGAACTCACTACACACACATTGGATTTTGTCAGCATTTTTTCTTAAAATAAGACTCCATAAATGTATATAGTTGACTATGTGATTTGATCCTAGAAATAAAAGACCTTTATGACATTGCAGTGAGATAGTGATTTGAGATGAAGGGATCATAATAATTCTGAAATTTTGAAGCAAGTTAAGTAAAATGATAAAGTTTTTAATACAAAAGGATTATTTTATTAGGGTAATGATTTAATGCTAAGCAGCCTTCCTCTTAATTATGTGCTTCCTTATTTTTAAAACATTTTCTCCATGTATTGGTTGCAATTAAACAGCATGGATTCCTGCACTGAGAATGGAATCTGCTAGTTTAAGAGATTAACTGATTAAATATTGTAATAAAAATTACTGCTGTTACTAGACTGGAAATTCAGGTCATGATCAAGCTCTGATATATTAAAGTATCAAAGTGTATGTAGAATTTTAGGAATGACACTATGAAGGTGAAATTACAATACTCATATGGGTACTGCTAGTCCAAGGAAAGGACCGGCAGTCAGAATGTTAGGGGTTAGAAATTAACTTCTCTGTGTGGTCTGAGAGGCTGTACTGGGTCAAATCAGATGTTCGTCAAGACAAGTGTTGTGTCTCTAACAACTCCATCGATGGAAGAGTACAGGCAGGTGCACAGTGCTACCTCCCCCAGCATGTCCTTCCAGCCTCTAGCAGACTCTGGTTTATGGGTTTCCTGAGTCAGATGATGAACCTTTTTTAGGTCTTGGAGTTATTTTTCTTGGTTTGTCCTTCATTACTCCTGAACTCATCTAAACCTCTGATATAGGCAGCATCCTGCCTTGATAGGTTCTACTTTAACTATGGACTGTGTTCATTTTAGTGTACAGTAGGCACAGTAGCTTATTTTAATTACTTGTAAGAGTAGTATTATGAGAAACAACGAACAGCTACTCCTCCATATATACTAACTGGTTACATTAGCTCCCGCTGTTCAAAGAGCCCTACAGATACGGGAGGAACAGCTTGTCACTGTGATAAAATTGTGTTTACTTTGAGGGTCTTGGTTGATGGTCCCATATATGGGATCAGTGGGGACACCATCTCAAACAGCTTGGGATGAAGTAACTCATTTCTTCTGTGTGCGGTGATAGATATAAAAATCAAGTCAAGACTGGGCAGGGCATCCTCTCTGAGTAAACATTGTATGAGTAGAAAAGAAAGCTCTGTTGTTTGAAATGATGCTCCAGAAACTGAGACCTTGTTTTGAGAAGTTTTACCTTTAAGCCTACAGTTGGTCAAATATATTTACCTAAAATGAAGGCTGGACTATTTAATTGACTCATTAACAATGAAATTATGTTCCATTATGATGTGAAATTCTGCTGCGTTGTTGAATATGCCACATTTCAGGTGGTATGAAAAGTCTCTGTAATTCCTTACCACGTGAAATCTTTGAAGATTTAAAGAATGAATTTTGGGAAGAAAATCACTAGTTTTCAAGAAGCAATACCCTACCTCAGACCAAAGCTTCCATTGTGATTACAGTGTCTTGCTTCTGTGCTGTGCAAAACAGCTGTGGGCAAAGAAGCTACAAGTTTTTAGTACCTCCATAATCTCAAACCAAGGCAAGTGAAGCTTAAAGATCGATAAGTGTACACGTCTTGCATTATGCATTTCTGTGCTCTGCCCCAGAGGAAGGCAGACAGCAGGTGAGTTGAAATAAATTAAACAAATTGAAAAATACCATTAGGCTTTCTATTCTCAACTATGTTATGAACACATTCTTCGCCACTGAGGCTGTCTGAAGGACAGTTCAATTAATAAAGCTGTGAATTACAGTGCAGAGGCAGCTAATAAAATAGGTTGCCTTACTGCAGGGAATACCAGATTGTTGTTACAAATATACTGTGTCTATTGTTCTAGAATCACATAGGAATAAAGGGATAATACCTGTCATCTGAGCAGTAAAAATGTTACATGGCCTTTTTCAGGTGACTTATGATTAATAAAAGACTCGGTTGAAATGCCTATAACAACTGAATGTCCAAAAACTTATCTACTCTTGAAGCCCAGAATAACTTAAATGTACGACTTCCGGAGTCTCAGGCACTCGAGTATCAAAATTAAAAAAACAGGAGCATGAAAAGACAAGCAAGTGTACATAATATTGTCAAAGTGTTCTTGAGAGACCATGGTGACAGTGCTGTTGCTGCCAGGAAAGACAGAAAGATACAGAGTCTGAATTAATCCAGACTCTGCAAGAGCAGGGCCAGCTGAGCAGGACACAGCTTCAAGTAAGGACACAACTTCATAGGAATTACTTGACAAAAACAAGCAACTTCATCAGATGCATCTTCCTTCAGCCCACCCAAACTGTATATTGGTATAGTCACGGCTGGCAAATAGTTTGAAAAAAAGACTGCAGCCGTTGAACTGCATCTTCACTAGACCCCTGTGTCTTGCAAAGAAAGCCCAAGTTCTGTGCACATATTGAAGCCAAGGGAAGGAATTCTTTGTAAGCCTGACCCTTTTCCAGAACCCTCCTTTATTACTAGCTTTGTGTTGCATTTGTTTTTGGTTTTTTATATTAAAGCTGCACAGTTGGGCTGAAACAAGATTTATTCTCTGACAGAAAGAAATCTAAAGATGAAAAGCCTCGGGATCACATTCCTGGTTCTTGCTTTGTTTCAAGCCGTCTGCTTGTAGAAAAATAAATAAAGAGATATAAGCAATACTGTGGCAAAGCTTTTTTCATCTTTTATTTTATGTGTTCTGAACCAGCCTTCAACTAACTTTTCAACAACAGGCAACACAGGTCTTTCCGTATCGCTGGTGTGACCCAAACGGACGCTGCGGCAGCCAGCCAGCAGCCAGCACGCCAGCCAGGATCTCAAAGTCAGGACTGCACCAGTCAGGCTTGGAAAGGCACAGCTGACAGCAAGGACAAAGTCCTAACTTGTCTGAGATCTGAAGCAGAAGGGGCAAAAATGTCTTTTTTCCGCTGCTATTCTTAAACTATAGGAGCTCTAGGGAAAATCTGCAGCCTTTGAGAGGTGGGAAATGCTGGGCTGGTCAATGCTGTTGTCTTCTGGCTCCTGGCAGCTTCTGTGAAATACAGTTGTGTTCTCATTTGGGTGTTAAGACAGGCACCTTCTCTGCCAAAGCAGTAAGTTCAGAGGAGAGGCTAACATGCAATGACTATCAAGGCCCAATTATTGACAATTAATTGAGGCAATCCATGGTGGGTCGAAGCCCAAGCAAGGTCAAGGAGGGGTTACTCAGCTGCTGCTGACTGGATCTGGAAATGCTGTGTTTGCTTGGAACATGGATGAGCAGAACCTCTGTTTTAGATAATCATGTCCAAACACCCGTTTCACACACTTATTTGTGTAATTCAATTGCACGATTGCTAACAACCTTCTAAACCCCCATTTGTTCCATTTACATCTCACTGTATTTTCCGAGAACAGATGTCACACACTCCAGTAACTCCAGACGTCTGAGACCTTCTACACAGTCACTCCTCCGTGCCTCTAACCTACCACAGAGGCACAAAGCCCAAATCCGCCTCTTAGCATCCTGCCTGTTACTGACTGGAGAGAATTTGCTCATTTAGCTAATCCAGGAGGAACATGCATCTCCAGACTATGTGACATGGCATACCTGTAGGTAGATACGCTGACCAGCTCTTGAACTTGTGCTTTATTTCTCTTCCCTCTGAATACAACTGCAAAGTTTTTTACTGCATCTTAGAAACAGCCTAACAGATGGCTCCAGCTTTTACCTCCTCCTGACCAGCTGGCACTCTGCGCTCCCCAGCAGCACCTCCCAGGAACAGGTCACTTCAAATGGATTCTTTCCCTTTCCCACAAAAAGAAACTGTGGTCGGGTAGTCAGGCATTGCCCACCAAGTGCTCTGGACAGTCCACACATATAGGAAGTCCTGAAATCCAGGGGCTAGTGAATTCACTGGGAAATCTGCTACAGACTTTAGAAGCATTAAGATTTCATTTCTGACATTCACTATTACAAACCTGTTCCGTTCCTAATATAATCCATGCACTTTTTCATGTTATAAATTGCATGGAAAAAGCAAGTATGGAAAAGTAGCATGGAAAAAAAATAAGGCATTCTCAAAACAGATCTCAAAAGCACCTAAAAGAAGCATGGCTGGCAGTCCAATCCAAAAGAAAAGGAAAAAAAAAAAGGCATTGAAACAATTTAGGGTAGAAACAAACAAGCACACAAAGCATCCCAGGGGCTGGGAATCTGTACAATCTGATCTTTGAGAATTTCTAAGTAAAAATCCCTTACTGCAACAAAGATTTGGAGGAAGGTCTGGTTTATTCTTATCTTCTGCATACAAAAAACCTCCCTGTGCCTCTTGTGACTATCTCAGAGATTTTACTACACAATTAACGGGAGAAGCAAAATCAATCATTTGAAGACTGATGCTTATTCTTCAGAGAAGCATTTAGTATTTTTGAATGCCCAGAAGAGCTGGTTATGAATTTGATTTCTTTGCAGCAAGAAATGCGATTTAAACAGAAGTCGACAGCCAGGATTTATCTGATTCTGGAAAAAAAGTAAACAACTTCGTCTGTTTTCCACACAACACTGCAAAGGTCTGACAACTCAAACACGGGAGAAGGCCTAATTCCCTGGTGCCTGCACAGATGACCCCCAGACTGGATACTTTATTCCCCTCTGGACATTCCATCGCCGCCAGCCTCCACACAGCTCTGCATTTGCACGTGGCCGACACGTTTTGGCGGCTGTGGCAATTGGGAGGGATCCCGGAAAAGGCTTGCGGCCTGCAGTTGGGTGCCATTTGCTGCCAGAGGCTCCTTCCACACACCTCCAGCGTGGGGCAATGCCACGGAGGGCTGCTGGAAAATCTTTTGTTTAAAGCTCTTGAATACCACCTGCAGGTCCAGCCACCCCCTTCCAAAAAGAAGATTGCAGGATTAGACAGATACAGACAAAAAACACTCGTGATGACGATGAGTCAGTTCCTCACAGGGCAAGATGAAACAATCACCAGCAAGGGACCAGTGCAGGGACCTCTACAGCCATCAGCCATGGGAAAAGGGGGTGGCAAATGGTTTTTCACCACAGGACATTCAAGAAGAACCAAATGAAGGCAAGCAGCAAGTTTGAAATAAACACAAAGTACTTCTTTGAACGGTATATTAATTGCATGAAGGAAATAATCGCACAAGCAAGGTGTATCGCTCAGTACAAAAATGAATGGCACGAGTCAGGCAGAAAACATCCATTACGGGCTGGGAAGCATGCAGGTACTTCAGCAAAGAAAGTCCTTGAGCCAAGATTGCTGGAAGGTGGAGGGGGTTCACAGGGAAAAAGAGCCACTCAGTGCATGCTCCGTCTCTCGTGTTATCCCAAGTATCCACTACTATGTAAGTACTACACACAAGCGAGCGCAGCATACTTGCAATTCAAACCTGAATTGGTCGTTATGAATTGCAGAGGGAAACAAAACTAACCACCACAAAGCAGCTAGAAAGTAGAACATCACTCTGTCTGTCAGTAAACAAACAAACAAAAAAACCCACAGAAAAGCCCTTCAAACTGTTACTTTACATCTTGATCATGCAGCACAGTTTTCTGATAATGCAAGCAGCTTATGAGATCATTTGATGGTGGAAAACAAGAAGATAACCTTCACATAGGTGGCATTATGGAAGGATTAGGAATGAATTCGCACCTATACAGCCCAAAAAAGCAGTTCAAAGCGGCAGGTATGTATCAGAGACGCAACATCCAGCCTAGCTTCAGAAAAGAAAATGGTGCAGGCACAAGAGCTATGTGCAAAACGTTGCTGTATACCCTCCTGCATATGTATTTCAGCATGTAGTGCAAGCATATAACACAGTCTTTTTTGTTCCTTTACACACACTATCAAAAATTACCATGCAAATTAAAGACACAACCGTTGTCAATTATCAGAGTACCAGAAAAAACAGCCAAACCACCCTCTCTCCACTTCCCAGTCATCCTTATGGATGTGGTCCCAGCACATGCAAGAAAACTGCCACCATCCCTCATTCTGTAAGAAAAGACAATGCCAAAACAGAAGTTTCCACCAGGCTTCAGGGGAAAAGATGAAGAATATCTAACTGATTGAAAATTTGGTTTGGTGATGTTTGGAATAGGCACCCACACCCTCTAACAAAACTCTATAGACAACACAAGCACCTCATGTGTTTCAAGGGCACATCACAGAATAAAGACTTGCAAAAAGCAACACAAACCTTGTGATTATTCCTGGGAGCATGACAGCACTGCTACAGGTAAACCCTTGGAGGACCATTTACAGAAGGCATATAGATTGGTTGCTGCCAGGTTACATCCATGAATTCCAAGCGGGAGAATCCAGAATCCACTTGTGGTTCAAGTGTGACAAGGCATTCTCACTGCCTGGGAGAGAAGTGTTAGTGAGTCCACGGGCAAAGGAGTCAAAGCGGTCTACACAGCACAGATGGGCCTGGAGATGTACATTGGCAGGAGGATGAGGCATGGCAGAAGTGGGAGGGCGGTGATGACGATAATGGAGAAGAAGATGGCAGCAGTCATGCTAAATACATGATGTAACTCAGAGAGTCACAGCATATGCAATTCATTCTTTTCTTCCTGCCTAAGCTTTTGTAAGGGTTAAGAGCTCAGGATCATATGGCTTCACCACAGCTGTATAATATTTTACCGCTGCTTTACAGGGTATAAGTAATATGCTCTGTAACTAGGCTGTGTGTTTTGTCAGGAATGAGAATTTATTGATCTTTTCTTTCAGGATTTTGAGAGGGTGGGTTGCCATACTATACTATTTGCTGGCACTCTTGATTCTGGACATGTTTTAGGAGAGATGTGTAAAGGAAATTACTATTTTGAATCTTGCAATTTTGTTAATAGCTGCTATACTGTTATTTAAATAACTCCCACCAGTTTCATTTTCACAAAAGCTCTTCCAATGCTTTATGCAAATCTACTTTAGTACATTTTGCATGGGTCTTGAAATTTCCAGCTCTTTCACATACAGCACAGAAAAATGTTGCATAATGGCTTTTAATTGATGATAATTTCTATTTATTTCATTCATATTTGTCTCATTAATGCTGTAGCATTATATCTAACACAACCTTATTTATAAGGATGGATTCCAATTGTCCAAACTATTTTAAGGTTGTAGCACTAAGGAAAGTCCTTACTTCACCTGATTCGAAGGAGCTATTTCTGAAATCTCCTTATTACAGGCTATGCAAGCAGCACCCAGATCCTATTCCCCTGAAAATTACTGTGAGATTTTCACACATCGTATATTACGCCGGACCACATCCTATATTACCACATTCTCTCCCCTAAATACTGAATTCAGGGTCTTCAAAGGCAGGTGTAGCCGGTGGTCTGGGAGCTGCATGGCATACCCTGAGACACGTGGAATACTGCACCTACAGTGAAGCCATATAAACTCGTAGCGTTTTACCATATAATTAACTTTGTCATAATATCAATTATTTTCTGTGCTAACTGCAAGTAATTTATACATCAACAAAGCTGTTTTATCCATAGCCTTTAATTTAGGCAATTGCATTTACATTTCTGATTCCAACCCTAGGCTTGACTGTTTTCCGAGTTGTTTACAAGTCAGCTGTGATATCCCTGGGCACTTTGTGTTCCTGAGATCGCTACGGTATATGCAATCACAACATGCATACATTTATGTAGTTAAATTTGGAAGTGAAAGGGCCTTTTAACTTCTCAAAGAGATGGCAGAGGAGATTGGAAGTTACAGCGCTCTTACAGGACCACAGATTTGTGAGTTCTAGTTCATGGGATAAGGCGTTCTGATATTAGCACTGAAATTTCAGTGAGCTTTAAAGGTATTTTGTAAAAATAAAAACGATAATAAATAAGCAATGAATGAAATCCAGCCAGGGGCATCTCTTTGTGCAACAGCCCATTAGCTGGAGTGTCTTCAGGCAACTGGAAACCTTCTAGCTGGCCTTCCTCCTGCAGTGGGCAGCCTGCCCTGTCACGCCATGACATGCCACTGTCACACTATACAGGGCTACTGGACAGCCACAAATGCCAGTCCGGCACTGCAGCAAGCCAGAGAGCCTCCATCTTCACTCTGAACATTAGGACACACTGCAGAGAGTGCAAAGACTGACTCTGTGACCTGCCACCAGACCATGGATCTGGGGAGGGTGGGACAATTCAGGGCAGGAGAAGACACACACCACTCAGGTTTATATCTGAATCCTCCTCATGCTCCTTCCCAAATGGAGCCTCCCCTCCTCTTCCTAGATCCGCATGACTCATCCTCGCACCGCGGTTCGAGGTGCCCTTTGGGCAAAGCTATCTGCTTCCCAGCAGGCATGGGAGATACAGGGCTGCACTGGGAAAGCCATCCTTGCTGTTTCACTTTGGTAAGAACCAGGCACAGCACGTTACACAGGTGTTAGGACTGAAAAAATATCCGGTACCTAGAAGTCTTTGGAAGTATCCACCTGCCTTCAGCGAATACAGCTCAATGACAAGACTGGACATGGTTAGCAATTTAAACTGCAAGCCAAACTGGCAACAAAGTTATCCAATTTGTACAAATACCACATCTTCATACTTTTGCAATACAGGTTAGCCTCGAAACAAAGACTACACAGATTTGCAATGTGTGCATAATTTATTATTCTATAAGTCCTCACAGGACAAAAAGCAACTGTCATAAAATGAAGCAATTAGCATCAGCTCAGAAAGGGCAGACTCTCGTTACAGTGAAGAGAGAGAGAAGCTGTTCCTTGAGGAGACTGAAACATCCAGCATTTCTCCTTGCTAGGAACATAAATTGGTTCTCAGAGTGCTCTGCAGGATATAATAATATCGGATAAATTTCTGTGGAAGCACCTAACTTGTCAAAGGAAGTTGGAAGCTAGGCAAAATGAGAAATCTTCCATCACCTTCCCTCCGAAGGAGAACTGAGTTTTTGCCTTTCAACTCATGCATAACTCAAGTTGACTAGTAAGTATAATTTTAGCATTTTAATGAAATGTGCAGAAAATATATAGATTGTATAAAACGAGCTTTATATTTGCTGGCTTTTTTGACTATTATTTGATATATCCACCAGACATTTCACTGAAAACATATTCATCCAAGCTACTTTTTCTTGAGGGAGTTTTCACTGGGCACTAGCCACACAGGCTTGTAAAATTGCTTGTCTTGTTCTTTTTGCATTTCTGATTCATAAATCAGGATAGCCAAGCTTATCCCAGATGGGAGAGAAACATCTTCAAAGATCCAGGAATATTTTGTACTTAAACAAGACAAAAATATCCTCCTACCATTCTGTCAGGAGACCCTCCTGCTCTGGGTATTCATCTCCAACTAACCCAGACCAGCTTTCTCTCGTTACCCGGGGTCAGCTGCATGGCAGGGAAGTTACCGGCATTTCCTCCCGAGCTCCCAGAACAGCCCAGAGGGCTGACTGGGGATGCCAGCCCATAATTTTGGATTATGGATCCTTGGATGCTGCAGCCCCACAGTAAATAGAGATCCAGAGCCTCGTAAAGGTCCCATCAGATGGAATTAGAAAATGAGAAGTCTGTTAATTGTACCTATGGAGGAAACACTACCTTAAGCATATATGTTTCCATGTCTTGTCATCCCAAAAAGTAAGCAATGCCACTTGATAAGGTGATTAATAACAGGTTGTACTAAGATAATTTATATATAAAGGAGAAACATACATCTGAACTGAAAAGCTGTGAAATAATGCCTACTTATTCAAAAACAAATGGAAATCCCACACAACTATTTTGTTTCTCAGTTCTGTGGTAGTAGGAGGAACATTTTTAACAACTTTTTACTTTGTGCCCACAAGGGGTTATAAAGACATTTCTCTACGTCTTCACCCTCCAAGCACAGCCCACAGGCACCGCTGAGGCACCGCCTTGGCTGCAGAGGGAGCGTGCGCCGGGGGCAGCTCCGTGGACAGAGCAGCAGGAGCTGCAGGAGGCACAGGAGCTGGAGGAGCCACGGGAGTGAGAACCAGGGCATGAGTGTCCTCAGGAGAGAATGAAGTGGCTCAGACAAGCACAGAGGTCATGTTCAACCTGAGCCCAAGCAAACATATTTGGGGACCACAAACTATGGTAAAAAAAAAAAGAAAAAAAAACCCTTCAAGAATATGAAAGTTTTTTATATTATGAGAATGTTTGAGATTTCAACAGTAATTTCAGTGTCCCCTAACTGTGGGGATAGAAAACAAATGTGATATGATCACAGTGAAAATTCCCACGCTCTAGGTCTCCAGAGCTGTAAGCAGGAGGCACTGCTCATAGCTGTCCTGCACTAGGCATGTATTTTTTATTTGGATACTGGCTCACAATGGACAATGCCTGCAAACTTCATCAGGGCCATGAAGGCTCTCTTCATTCCCATCAGTGCAGTTTTCTCCTTGTCTTAGCTTTCATTTTAAACTAAGAATTATAACAGCCAATTTCTCTTTTCAAGTTTCCTTATAAATGAAATTCCCTGTTGCCTCTTAAGATGACTTAGTCCTGGGTCCTTTTAGGTCCTCTCCTCTAATCCTGTTTTCTGCTCCCGTTCTCAAGCCACTATGCTTTGATGACCCAGTGATCAAAGCGTATCGCTGGCTGCTGCAAGCCACCAGAGATTTAGATAGCAGATTTTCACTATTTTAAGGCATTTGTCTTTAATAAAAGTGCCACCATTCATTTTGATTTCTCCCATTTACTGAACATAAAGGCACTTGTAGACTACACAAAATGTTGCCACCACCAGATCTCCTGCTGGACAAGGCAGCAAGCGCCCTGAACGCCGTGTCCGCACACGGCACCAGGACTGCGGGCTGCTGGGGATGGCACAGGCGTCCCTGCGCCCTGAACTTCAGGCAGACAGGGTGGGCATTCCACTTACAACCGTGACAGATAAAATAAATATGTAGTCTGGTACTGACACAGTTCAGATTTATGTAAAGATGCAGGACTCTAAAAAAGTGTATGTTTAAAAAATTTCACGTGTTTTTTAATATTTAAATAACAAAATATATTTTTCAGTCTTTTTCTGTCATAAAAATACATACCGTGTTTCTACACCACGTAGCAAAACTTTAACATTAGGAAGAGAAATTGTCTAAGAAAGGAAGGGACTCTCTTATTTTATATACATAGCAATGATATCAATAAATATTGAAAACATTTTTTTAAAATACAGCAAAGTTCGTTCTGTTAAGTACAGAAGGCTTCATTTTTAAGTTGTGTGTTTAATAAACCCACCTTGACATGAAATACTGCAGTTATCAAGTTTGTCAGTATTTTCTCAGAAGCTGAACTTTCTTTTGACAAGTGTTGCCCGTCAATTAAATTAAAATAGAGAGCAGCACAATGAAGTGTGCTCAGTCTTTAATAAAGCAGCTGTATTTCTGAGTCTCTTCCAGAGTCGCGACAGGGGTCCTGATTCAACAGCACCCTTCGGTCCCTGCCCAATGCCGAGACCACCAGCCAGGTGAAGGAGGTGATCAATAAAGCACAACACAGCTTATCAACAGATACCATCCAACATTTTTTTTTTAACATGTAAAATGTAAAACTCTAGATGTCATTCTGAATGTCAGTAGTAAAAAGAAAGATCAAATTTGCAGGAGTTAAGGTACCTGGACTCTTTTCAGCATCCTAGTATGGCAGAACCATATTTCTTGAATGAGCTGTGGAAGCAGGTCACCGCTTGCCAAGGACCAGTTGGCACATGCACATGTTGAGATTCAAGAGGAGACAGCTAGCATCAGTCTGTAGAGTTATCTACCAAGATGCTACACAATAAAAACACTTAAGTACCAAAACTCTCTATTTATGTTGCAGAACATCTAGAAGCCTTGTAAGAAATTGCATTAATAAACACAAAATAGTTTATGTCCGAGAGGCAAGTAAGTGCCCAGGATGGTACAAGCCTGTTTAGGTCCTCACCTTAAGACTGAGCTCCTGGAAAACAAAACAATCCTGCACAAGACCAAAGCAAAATGATCCCTGTCAGCTCTTTTCCTCACTTTCTTTCAGGATGCATCTTGCACCTGTGCTCCTGTGCCGGAACAAACTCTTGGGTGAGCAGAGATTGGGCTGTTGTGCCTTCAGTAATAGCACTTTCTGTCATGGGCATGAGGACGATTTTTGGGACCATGGCTCCTGGCTCTGCATATTCCAGTAAGCGTAGGTGTTTTATTCTTTCCTTTTAAGAGATTTACAGATGAGATGCTTGATTTTAGGGACAGTTACCGCTACAGCCTTGGTGGATCAAGCAGGGAGGAATGTGCTCCCAGCAAGAAGTGAAGATACAGAGAAGGGCACTCCTCACAAAAGCTGCAGCGACATTGCAGCAGTATGAAAAGGATCATTAAGTTTTACCCACAGATTTGGTATCTTCTTAACCTTTCAGCTGATGATGAGGGGGAGATACTGGGGCAGAGAAGGAAAAACAGGAAGGCAGGGGAAGACTAGCAGCACTCCCGGGAAGCCACCTACGCTTCTGTGGTGGCAGCAACGGCTGCCAGCCTCTGCTGCTCGGGCTGCAGCTTGCGCCTGGATATGCTACGAAGAACCTCACCACCGCTTATTTCTCTTTCCTTCTGCAGGTGGGTCTTACAGGCAGCACACACCGAGACTCCATTTCAGTTTCATGCTGAAGTAAAGACATGTCCTCCCCTGTGGAAAAGGATGACCTTTCTCTTGAACAACCATTTAGATTTACACCTGTGACAAGCAAACACTAATTTTTTTTTTTGTTTTTTTCACTCACAATGACACAAAGTAGAGTTGGACAAACACAGAAATAAGACTGTAAAACACAGTTGCCCTGCATGATTTTTTTATTCTTATTTTTAAATCAGTAAGTCCAGAGAGCAGAATTGCTGTAAGCACTGCAGCTACACCCACTACCAGACACTGGCAAACTATAGGCATCAGAGTAAATAACATTATTCAAAGAAGAATTCAGTCAAAAAGCACTATACTGTGGCTTTCCAAAGGACAGTGAGGCTTTTTTCTTCCTTTGTCCAGAGTAAAGAGCACCTCAAGGCTGGGCTGGCATTGCTGGGTTAACATCCCCATGATCAAACATAAGCCCCAATCAGACACAAGCTGCAACAGGCAGCTGAAAAGAGAAGGTACAGGAGACGAGGAGCCTGTGTCTGCCAGTATGAAAAAGAGAAGCCAAGGAGAGATTCAAACACAGTTGGAAGTGATCAAAAACAGAGCCCAGAAGAAAAATGATGCCACAGCATGTTAAATGAGGCAACGGAGTTTGGAAACATTTATGCATTTAGCTTCCTAACTAAAGCTCAGCTCCAAGGCAGAACTGTTCAACAACCACCTGATCAGAATTCATAAGAAAACAGAATACAAGCTGAACATGGAAGATGCATTTAGATGCAAGCAATAAAACTGTCGAGATTTTAGAAGTTCTGCCATAAAAATCAGAGGCTTTTCAGCTAAATGCAAAATAAGAATCAGGAAGTAGTGGCAGGATTTCAAGATGTAGTTAACTGATCTCACAATGTGTGGTTTTTTCCCTTGGATAATCTTCTATGAAAAGTTAACTATTAGGAAATCAAAATATTATGGCTAAGCCTTGCTAATTGCTCTTATGAACAGAAAGGTAAAACCACTCACTCACATGTGAAAAACGTGAGGAAAAGGAAGAATTTAGGAACATAAATCAACAGAAAAAAAGTTAAGAGACTGGATCTTGTTCCCTCCATGCACTTCAATGGCCATCTACATTTATCTATATTTAGTTCAGATCCCAGTAAATTTGGTGCTGACTTCTTACTGTATTAGTAGCCCACAACAAATACCTATTAAAACCTGTGTGAGTCTTTACAGCAAACTCAAAAGAACAGAAAAGGGAAAAGGCAGCAGAGTTCCTCCCTCTCCTGCCCATCCAAACTGGACACAGGCGCTGCTTGGCACCTGCGTTCACTGAGCACAGCCGGGACAGAGCCAACAGGCACCCCTGCTCCTGCCTGTGCCCGGGTGTACGAACGGCTCTGCCCCGGCGCCGCCTGCCAGGCAGGGTCCTCTCCTTTAAACTCTGGCAGCGTAAATACCCCTGCCAAGCGTCTTCAGCACAGAGCTTGAAAGCTCCAGTGTTTCGTGCAGTCAAAATTTCCACTTTCAGAATAGCTCAAAAAATAAAATTTCTACCAAAGTAAAAAAAATCTGAAGAAGTCAACCTTTGGATTGGGGAATTCTTATGCTTTCCAAACTTTGTCTAAAATAATACTTTCCTCTAGACAAATGCATGATTTTTGTAAATGAAACCCAGATTGACCTGACTTAGTTTGGCTGTAAGATTAATGCCAGGTTCGTATTTTTCTAGAAATATTTCAGAGCAACACAAAGATTCCTTTGGAGATACCTAAACTCAGACAGAAAGCTTGTTCCTACCCTGCAACAGGAACATGAATTACATACCCCAGTCCAGTGTCTCTCTTAGCACTGATTATTACAGTGACCTCCTGCAGATCCAGTCCCACTGCTTTTCCAAGGGAACTGGGTGCCCAGATGAAACGTATTTAGAACATTGTAGTACGCATAATTTATGTGAACAAAATACAGAGGTCCTTGACCTTCCATTCCATTTACTCTGCAAGATATACTGCAGAAAAAAAATAGGCTTCAAATTCAGTAATTCATAAAAGTACACATATTCTGAGAATATTATAAAGCTTTTAATGTTAATATGGTAGAAGTTAGTCATCTGCTCCTATAAAAAAATTAGGACATGTAACATACAAGTGGAGAAAGGGTAGGCACAGTATTTTATGTATGAGAACTGACCTCTTCATCTGTGCTGCAGCTCCTGCATTTCATCTTTACAGAACGCTGAGAAACCAAGAAGTTATATAACTTACTAAAAAGCGATAGGGCCAGTGACATTCTACATCTCACTGTGTGAAAATCAATTACAAGATGTGAAAAGAAAAAAAACAACTCTTCAGGAACCAAAATCTCCATCCCATAAGATATCTCTCTCTATACATATATTTTTAAATAAGAATGAGCAATAAAACTTTAAAGAAAAAGAGAGTGTGGGAGAGAAGTGGAAGGGCAGGCAGAACAAAAAGGAACAAATAACCACAGATAGTTTCAGGATGCTGTTATGATGAAGTAAAAAGATAAATCATTTTGATGACACCATTTTGATTCTAGTTATGCTAAATAATAAATAGGTAAAATAATAGCGACTTACAACATGGAGCTTAATTGGAATAAGAAAGCCAAACAATTCTTGTACAATTTTTTAGGAAATTATATGCTTTTTTAACCTGGAAAAACATCACAGTCCTACTTAGATCAGTCTGCTTTTTTCTAAGGGAAAACAGTCTCATCAAAAAAATTTAAAGCTATCTTTGACTGGAGGCAGGTTAAGCCAAGTCAACAGATCTATTTCATTTTCCAATTGTCTTAGCAAGGAAAACCAAAGAGACAACGATCCTGGCTCAGGAGCCATAAAAGAATCTCTACAATCCACAAAAATAGGCCTTTTTTTAATCTCTGCATTGATCAACCTCACCTTTTATCCATTCAAACACAGGGCACCTGGAAAAAAAAGATCTAGTAATTCTCATTTGATTCATTTACAAGTGGAGCAAGCTTTTAGAGAAGGAAAGTAAAAGAAGACATTTTAAGTAAAACTGATATAATGGAAGAAAAAGGAGCAAATGCAATATACGGCCAAAGTACACGAAAAGAGAATTAACTCAACCAAAGCTAAATTAAAATGACAGCATTGCACAATCAGGAATTCAGAGTGGCTGACACATTTTATCTGAAGAAAGTAACTGGGTAAAATCATAGAATGGTTTGAATTAGAAAGGACTTTTGAAGTTCATATAGCCCACCCCTCCTGCCATAGGCAGGGAAATCTTTAACTACTTGAGGTTGCTCAAAGCCCCATTCAACCTGACATTTTCAATCATAGGACATCCACAACTTCTCTGGGCAACCTGTTCCAGTGTCTCAGCACCTTCATCATAAAAAAAAAGTTCTTCCTTAATGTCCAACCTAAACTCACTGTCTTCCATTTTAAAACCATTGCCCCTTGTACTGTCACTACAGACTTTGGTAAAAAGATTGTCTCCATCTTTCTTACAAGCCCTCTTTAAATATTGAAAGGCTTGCCAGAGCCTTCTCTTCTCCAGCCTGAACAGCCCCAACTCTCTCAGCCTGTTCTCACAGGAGAGGTGCTCCAGTCCTCTGATCATCTTTGTGGCCTCCTCTGGACTTGCTCCAACAGGTCCATGTCTTGTTCTGGAAACCCAAGTTGCACTGGTTGCACCTCTTCTGTGGTCTAATCAAGCTTAAATTCCTCCCAGCACAAGTAATTTCAACAGGGTAGTGAAGTACCAAACGGACAAAAACTTAAAATCGAGAGCGAGCTTGTGAAGCTGTAAGTTACAGAGCTGAATCTGTTCAGATCAGCCATCTGTGTTACAAGGGCTTTCAAGGAGGGTCTGCCTCTATGTAACATGCCCAAGGTTAAAGGCATTGTTCACATCAAAAACTGATCTCTGGCTCCAGTGAATCACCAAACTGCTCTATAAATGGGGAAAATACATCTCTGCCAACACCTTTTAAATAAAGTACCAGACACTGTTTGTGTGAGGTGTTGCTGCCCATCCATTAAGAAGCTACTGAATATGCCCATCAGACCAAGGTCTTCACATTCTTAGGCACAGAACTTGGTCTGGATCTGGTCTGGTGAGCAAGGGCTGCACAACTGCACGGAGACAAAAACTACCACTGTCCATACCCAGAGAACGAAAATTTTGCATTGAGGATTATGCCAAGGGTTAAAACTCTTGCTTGATAACCAGTATCAGCAAACTGCAAGTAGTTTGGTCAGCTGGTCTGTTATAAAATCAAGGCCGAGACTCTTGAGCACAGCAAGCTGGAGGAACACACACTGGCCCCAGCTGCACAACCCTGTCCCACGGGAAATAAGGAGAAGTTTCCTTTGCCAGTGATCTTTGTGAGATCAAGTTAGCGGCCAGCTAAACCTGGAATCTGCTAAACTTGCTTTCACAAGAGGTTTTTTTTTGCTCCCCGTATTATATTTCATATATTTTAGAAGCATAAAGAAATGTTAACTGCGTTTTGTTCAGCCATTTCAGGATTTCCCACCACTCAAACAGCAGCAGCAGAATTTTAATAACCAGGAAAGTGCAGCAGTGCTGTAGGAGAAAATGGTAATGCAGCAAATCCCTGCTTCTGTGGGTTTCCTTCCCTGTAACTCTGTTCTTCTAAATCTGCTACAGTGTCAGTACAGATTTCTTTAAAATACATCTTCTAGCAGAGGTTATTAAAAAAAAATAAAATAAAATCAGAGAGCTTGAGAATTTCTTATTTAAGTTCTACAGTTACAATACCTGGGGAAGATCTGCCCAAAAGCAGAATTCCCAAATAACTCCCACTGCCATCTGATGATATGATTTCTTTCTTTACTTCTTCCTTTTTAACTAAAACGTCTTTGCATTTTAAAGCAGCCACATGTTCACTGTACCCTCCTGCCAAATATGCCTCCTGGGTAGCAATTAAATGTATAATTGAGATCTTCAAGACATTAGAAGGCAAATTCAGTGTCTTTTTAAATGGCTGCAGGGAATGAGATAACACAAATCAATTTTACGCCAAGACACAGTTTTGTACACACGCGTTCAGCATGCATCGCACGACCCCTTGTAAGCCTGAGGGGCTTCTTCCACAAATAATGCTTCCAAGGTTTTCAGAGAAGGGATATTCAGAGCTTTAGGATGAAGTTTGCAGTTGCACTGAAAATGAAATCACCAGTTAAATGTTAAGATTTTAAACTTTTTACTGATGGTAAATATTTGAGGCTAGATTCATAGACAGCCATGTTGACCCAAAGAGGTCTTGACCTTTTCCTCTCATTTTGTTCACCAGTCATTAGTGGAGCTGGACTGACTGTCCTTTGAGACTCATTCCCCCACTTACACCTTCAGGTTTCTTGCAGAGACTGACAGGAAGCACTTTATCTGCATCACTACCTTCTTACAGTTGATATTCTTATTTATTCATTAGCCCTTTCGTTCACCACTCACACAGAGGGACTGGTTATTTAGTCACTCACCACTGCTCAGAGAAGTCATTGATAAAACTGTGTCTCACAAGGGGTGACAAAGCTGAAAATTCAAGGTGCTGCTTCCAGCTTTCTCAGACCACCCCAGAATTGCAAAACCCAACAATCCTGCTGGTTATTCTTCCTGTCACTAAATGCCTAAAAGGTTTCCAAACAAAGACAATATTAACTCATTACAGCTCTTTTCATCTCCTTATTTTCTCATCTGTACAAATGATCCATGATTCGGGATTTGAAAATAAGCTCAGCAGACAGTAAGTACTGTCTTTCATCTGGCTGACCCAGTAAAACCACAGCAACTCTCCTGCTTCCCATGCTTAGCTGCCTTCTGATTCCTCCTCCTCCTCCCATCAAGCAGATGGCACCACTCCGAAGATCCCCCCTATCTTAATCTCCTTGTTTCTCTCTACTCTTTCTCCATTCATATTGCTCCACTTCTTCCATGACTACAGGACTAAAGGAGCACATAAGAAAAACTCCGATAAGAAAATTCATGGAACTGCACTAAGCCACTTCAATACTATTTTTACATGGAGTCTTCTCTGCAGGAGGGATTTTTTTTTTAAAAAAAAAAAAAAAGCTGAAAAGATGGATGGAGAAATAATATAAGCAATCAGATTTTGGAAAGCTTCCAAGAGCAGATACGTCAGGAGAACTGCTGCAGATGTAGTAGCGTGTGCATTTCAATCAGGAATACAAATAACAGCTACAAAATCCATTTAAACTGCCTGCACACAACACACTGATAAGAAATCACTTCCTTTTTGTTTCTTAGAACTCATCCTGCCAGAAGTTTGAAATTACCGTAGAATTGTAAAATCATTAGAGTTGGAAGGGACCTTCAAAGGTCATCTAGTCCAACCCCCCTGCAAGGAGCAGGGACATCTCCAACCAGATCAGGTTGCTCAGAGCCCCATCCAGCCTGGCCTTGAATGTTTCCAGGGATGGCGCAGAAGCCCACCCCCCGACAGAGGCCTTCGCCCAGCAGAGCAGGGCTCTGTCATGAAAGATGTGCCCTACAGAGCTGGGACAACCCTGCCTTGTCATTTCAACTCCTCTCCCTCTTGCTCTAGCAGACTCCTCTTTCACCCTGAAGGTCCATTGTGGGTGTCTCATGCCTTCTGCATCCTCAGTTCCTCCCCTTTCTTCTTCTTTTTCCTCCTCCCTTTTTAGTTCCTTCTCTTGGAAGGCAATGAACTGCAGGAAATAGAGTCCCTCTTGAGATTTAGGGCTCCCCTTTTTCTTCTAGGAGGGTTTTTCTGGTTGCAGAAATCCATATTAAATCCATATTAAAGTACCCCCACCTGCATCTGCTTAGTTCTCCTTGAGCAATGAAAGAAAAAAAGAAACAAGATGCAATCAGCATGGAGGGGAAAGCAGGACCCACGGACAGATTAAATCTTTCTGGAGACTGCGGTGTTATACACACCCACACAGAAAGTAAGAGATTATTGATGTTTGTATGCTTTAGTTTCTGGTGTATGACCACCTTATTCAGGCTACCTGAAAAATTAGGACAGAGAAGAACAAGTCTGTATGGGACAAACTTTTCATTCCCATTTTAAGGATTTACAATTATACAGAGAAATCCTAAAAGTGAACGATCGTTATATCACAACAGAATAAAAGAGACAATTAATAAGGCAATATCTTCTCATTCCTCTTACTTCCATCCCCAGATTTCCTAAGAGATTCCTGAAATCATCCCTATGATTTCAGACACACATGCTGCTGGACCAATGCTCACTGAAATACCAGTCCTGTAAGCCCCTCGCCGCAGACATACCCCTGGGGTCTCCAGATCCCCAAAGAGGTCAACATAAACACCTGGCTGCATGTACCATCTTACATGTCTATTGGGGTTTATTCTATTTTTTTTTCTATACAAATGGCTTTAAAGCAAAAGGTATAATGTGCATGTGTCTTATAAAGACAACTGGAATTTTTTTACCCATTAACTTGCTTATGAGAAAATGAGAGAGCTTTAAAATCAGAGCATAAAGTTAGAAGCACCTTTGTCAGTCAGGATGCTGTCACCAGTCTTAAAGCAAAAAGGCCACTCTATTCAGAAACTGTGGGTACTTTCAGATACCATATACCGAAAGGAAAAGCTGCTTTTAACATACTCCTGTACTCAGCAAAACAAGGCTTGCATAAAGAAACGACAGCAGCTTTCAAAAATCATTTCTCTACAAAGTCACTCTAATCTCAGTAACCCTCAGCAAAAGCAATCTATTTTCTAAGTGACTTTCTCAGCAACCACTTGCTGTGACACTGACGTCAGCCATCTCTCAGGTCAGTGTCTGTCTCCCATAACCGGAGTTTATATCTTGTCACTGAATTATTGGTGCCTTCACAACTGCCAAATCAGGACAGTGTTTAATCGATGCTATGATCTAAAATGCCTGCTTGCTATAAAACTGCATGTTTTAGGAATGAGTACCAATTAATCTCTGAAATTAATCAAAGAGAAGGCTGAACGTTTCCTCCTCCAGGTGCAGGTCTCTTGACCTTCCTCTGCCCTGTGAACCAAGGCTGCCAGAGGGGCCAGGCGGTCACTGCCATAGCCAACTCCCTTCATCAAAGTGGAGCTTTGTTAAGCTCATCAAGGAACTACACCAAGGGTTTGTTTTTGTTTTCCTGTACCTCTAGACACCCTGTGGAGGAGGAATGCCTTAAGTAACTGCTTTTCCCTTCCTCTCATCCCATTTTCTGTCCCTCTTACCAAACAGGCCACACAGGACAGGCTGGAATCACAACTTTTGGAGCCAGTTGCCTTTCCTCACCACAAGCAATCTCACTCCTACTTCAGTGACTCATCCAGGGCAATCGCACAAATAGGAATTCTCCAGCTTTTCCGCAAATCAGATTTTATTTTTCATGCTCTTCTTTTTCACCAGCAGTTGGTGAGTGTGCTAGTTAGCTTGACATATGAGATGTGAGAAGATAGTGAGCCACAAAACTTATCAGAGGTAACAGGCTTTCAAAACTGCAGTTCGAAAGAAACCTTGCAAAAGAGATCACTGTCTTATAGCCCCCATGAATCACACTTCGCAGTTTTAGAGAACAATAGGGATTTAATCCTGTTGGAAACTGGGGAACTGCAATATGTCTCTTTCTCTGATCACAGGTAGCATAGAAACATTGAAGGTCAATTCTGAAATGAGGCACGCATCCCTAATTTCCCAGAAGAAAAACAGTTTGAGAAATAAACAACTTCTCGCACTGACATTAACTATAAATAGCACAGGGAGGCAAGGCAATACCAGGGCTGTTAGCGAGCATCTCTGAACCTCAGAAAGCAGGTGGCTAAAAGTGATACTTGGAAACAGATAGGCAATTTATTACCATTTAGCTGTCATTTACAGGAAGTGGAAATATAAAAGCATGAACTAATTTGGTTATTTACCCTATAAAATGACGTATCATTGGAAACACCTAAACTTGTTATGTTTAAGATCATCTAAGAGTGATCCATTCTTGTAATGACTGCCTTTTAAAACAAAGCTTCACAAAAAGAAAAAAAAATAGATAGCATTTATGCTTCTATTAGATTCCCAGCTCGTGTAATAAAATTAATGTTCCAAAGGCTGTAACCATAAAATTCAGTGATGATTTTAATCGTTTTGGCCTCTTACCTGCACCTTGAAAGAAGTTCAGTTCGGAACAGGCTGACTCCTAGTCTAAATTTTCCTTCTAGAAATGACATCTAAGGGGCATATATTGTATTTCAACAGACTTTCAAAAAGTGGAATGCAAATTTAGGAACTGATATCACCAATGACCTTAAGTTTCACAATTTTCCTTTACTAAAATAGCACTGATCATTAAGTTTACCTTCAAAATAAACCAAACCACATTATGCTACCTATAGTGTTAACATCTATGCTACTATAAAATATTATTAATGCAGTTTTGTTCCTCTCTAATAGTTGTTTTTTTCCCTGTCCTTTCAAGGAGAATATATGGACAGCCTTATAACTAATACAGGCCCTATCTATTGCTCTTCTTTATTTCCACCTCAAAATCTGTCAAATCAAATTTCTCCATCTTGCAATTTATGGAAGGGAAGTGCATCATTAGAAAGGCTCATTTCTGGAAGTAAGTGCGTTGCTATCATCCTTCATGTATTACATTATATAAAGGACTACCAGAAAAGTACACAAATAAGAAATAGCTATCAAGAAACAAGAAAAAAAAAAAACTCATGCTATAATATTTTCAGCTTGATGTTTTCTAAGAAGCTATGTGTACAGCACAACCTGCAAACCCAACACTAAATTGCTTGGTGCCGTCTCTAGAAAAAATATCTCATTGCAATTTCTCCTGTTCCATCACAATGTAAAAGGTATAGGAGCATGTGGTTATAACCGAAAGAACACACGCAGGCACAAATTAATGTCTATAAAAGTGGAGCAGAAGAATTTCCATTATCAGTAAAATTTACTGACAAATGCAGACATAACAGCAAACTGACACAGCAATCACCTCTCTCCAATACTTCAGGCAGTCCTTAAACTCAGCTTCCCACTAGGGAACTTGTTGGATCACTGCTGAGAGTCCTCCCAGATGAAAAGCTACAAGTTCACTTCTCCATGCTTGCCACTAATCCTTCACAACGTCCCCCTCCTCCCCTACACCCATCAAATGGGTGGAATACCTTTCTCTGAAACATGTAGCGAGCCCACTGTGCTCAATTCCAGATGCTGCAGCTCCAGGAATTCGTGTGCTAGGAAATAAGATAGTATTTTAGAAGTTAAGAAGCACAAATAAGCAAATAAAAGGAAAAAGGATGTGCTGTGATATTCATGGCATGGGCACCCAGATTAATTTTGTCTTAGCAACAGCTTTAGCATCAACCGATCAGGAAAATGAGGATACATGCTGTATCCACAAAGCTTTGGAAAGCAAAGCTTTTTCAAGGATACCAGTTTGGCAGGTATTTTCCATCTTCCATGGATAAAAAGTGGTTTACACAGTGAAGTACAATATTTCTTCTGTCATTATTTATATTGACATGTTTTCTATGCATTCAGGAGGAACGTTTAGAATCAGACCACTGAAGAAGTACAAGTTGTCTCCCTTTTCTGTTCTCTGCAGCACAAATGTTTCTCTTCAGCAGATTTCTCTGCTTTGAAAGGCAATGCAATCAGATGCTGAGCAGCAAAATGGAATTATTATTCCAGGCAATGTATTGCACTGTGCTCAGGAGCTCATAGTGAAAGAACTGTATTCCTATTTAGAGGAACATCCTGATGTTCAAAAGTACTAAACACACAGAAACAGCTACTGAAATTAGAGCTATTTACTGCTCAGAACCAAAGCTAAGAAATATTTGATTTTAATTTTTTTTTCATTGAATGGGAGTCTAATTTCAGCATCCAAGATGTTTAATCCAGTATTAACCTCCAAACTTTGGGATTTGAGTTTGGTGTGTTCATAAACCAAGTGAATGACTTCACCCTTTTCCAGGCAGTTGCTCACACGTCCATCTGTGTGGCACACATGCTGGGCAGGCTTCTGAGCTAACGTGGTAGGGCTCCTGAAAATCAGAAATAAGGGTTCCCGTGCAAAACCTCCCTGCACTGCACACCTACGGCATCTGCCAGTGCCATTCATCTTCCACGGCCGTAATCACCATCAAATCCAAAGGGAGAAAACCAAGGACAAAACAGAGGCCACCAGCCATGCAAGGTGAAGGCAGCTAACCAGGACACTGAGAAGCTCTGGAGAGTGACACCCACAGCAATTACAAAAACCAGTCTCTCTCTAACTGAAGCCTAATGGCTGATAGAACAAATTTGGTTCTATTGCCGTAATTCTGTGACATTAAATGACATGGAATGTGTGGTCTATCTAATTAACGCAAATTGAGCTGGGAGTCCAGGACGCAGAGATGGAGGCTGGCATGTGGTACATGGGCATATGGTTCCTGAGCTTCCTTTGGAAGACCAGGTCCCTCCTCCCTCTCCACCAAGCCACACTGATAGCAAAGCTGAGTTGTGACAAGTCTATTTATTAGTAAATCACTGCTACTGAGAAGCTGTCACCATCTCTGCATAGCCATTTTCATGAAGCCACTGTTTAATGTTCTCTCCTCCTGCGTTTGTAGCTTCATACTTGACCCACAGCTTCCCAAAACAGCACCAGCTCCTTAGAGCCTTCATGGCATGGAAACCACCCACAGCTGAAAGGTATCTTGGTATTCTCAAGCCTTAAGCCTGTTCACTCCATGGATCCAGAAAGGAAGACCCCACAGTGTGACCCAGGCTGATTCCTCTCTTCCTCAAGGCCATATTTCATTCCCAGTGCTCACTGCTTCCCCTCAACTCACTTCTTTGTTAACCAGAGGTGGTATCTGTGCACACCAGAGGAACTGTTACCTGTATTCCTCAGAACACCCACCTCAGAAAGGACAAGAAGGAATCAGCCAAAAGAGGAATATGTATGGCAGCATGAAGGAGGATTCAGGTACCATGAAATCTCTGGAGCTTCCACCACTGTTCCTGAGGAAAGGAGAGTGATAACCTGCTAATACTGCATCCTCAAAAGCCTCAGAGAATAGAGTAAGTACCATGCAGCTCCTCCTGCCAGTAGATCTCAGCTTTCATTCCTCTGAGTGGACAGGGATACCACAGAAGTACACACATCCTTCTACCTGTGATGGTCGACATACATCTGTTAGGTATCAATAGTTGCTTTTCTCACATGTTCAGTACCTACGCATCCTCTTGTGCCTTGCAGGACAATGAGTATTCTAGATTAGCAATGCCTGACTGGCAGTGGTTAAAGCCTAAATATACATCACATCGTGCACCTCAGTTGATAAATTTTCCAAATCCTTAGTGCAAAGGAAAAAGGTTTTAAAAAGCATCACTATTTTTAATGCCAACTTTTAATTTCGTTTCCTAAAAATGACTGCAAAAGAATTAGTCCTAAATTACAGCAGCCATCTCCCATCTTAAATAAGCTGTTTAAGAAACTATGACTTGCAGCAATAAAGAAAGGTGCTAGGAAAATACAGAAGCTAAGCAAAAAAAAAGCAGAAGTATGCTTGCAGACTCGTTAGGGGTTCTGGGACGATGACATGAAGACCACTTTCACTCAGTTCAGGATACAATTGATTTTGACCCAAGATACATTAAGGCTAAATTCTTGTACCAGTGTAAAAGGAAGCAGAACCATTTTCCTGATCCAGTACTCCACTCATGAGGCTGGTAGTGAGGCTTGCCTTTCTGCAGGCACATGAAAAACCAGCAGGTGCTAGCAGAGATTGTGGCACACTTCCCCTGCCGCCATGACCTGCTCTGACCAAGGTTGGACTCTCCATGCACACAGAAATGTCCATGGCAACCTCACTACTCCACTCTGCCAGGAATACAAGACTTATATGCAACTGGAGGCAAATTCATAGACTTCAAGATTTTAAGCCCTACGTGAGCCCTATCTGAGCCCTATCCCAACTGGTTTAGCATCCCTTTATCTATTCACTGTATTGTCTACTGAGGAGAATGAGACTCAGGCCCATTGATTCAGACAGTGGGTTCCTGGTACCTGGTAGAGCTATGCCAGAAAAATAAAGCTTGGCCACAGCTAGGAATGTTAATGTTTAGCTTTCTAAAGCAAAAATAAACATTTTGTCGACCTCTCATTGAGTTTGCTTAAAGAACTGTCTATAACTCCATATATCTACTGCTCATAAATCTTCCATAGGGGAGAAGCAAAGTAGGGCAAGTAATAAAATACTTGCCTTTACAAACTGAGGGATAAAATGATATAATAGCTGAGAAAAGCTCTGAACAACTGAGGGTTATTTATTTATTCACCACCTTGTAATATGTAGAAGGTGATGTGGCCATTCATTCTATGGCATCACCAGGAATACTGTGTCCCTTGCTAGCTAGTCACGCTATTTTTAAGAACTCTAAATATTTTACAATTCTAAATTTAAATCTAACATTTGCATAGTAAGGATACATCTGTTTGCAATGGGCAAGGCTAACTGGTCCACTCTGCCCTCCTGCACCTCTGGGTCAGTTAGTTGACAGAAGATATACTTTTGGTGAAGAATATGATCTGACATGTTCTGCAAACTCTCAAAACAGTGAGTGCTACACCTTTACACCATGGCAACATAAGACTTCTGTGCTCCACTGCAAGCGTGAGCAGAAGCTAGATGCACTTGAACGTAAGGTTACGTGAAATTAATCCTTTCGATCTCATGTTTTCTATGTGTTTTTCCACTAAATTTTTTCCTTGCTTCTTCCTTTTAAAGTTGTACTTGATTTTTTGCACAAGTTTTCAGTGGTCACAAGTATTGTACTGGTCCTCAACAGAACAACACATTTTGGCTTCTGTGCTTTACCACTGTCTTTTGTCTCTGTCTTTCTTCTTACATATCCTGCATCTTACTTCTTCATAACTGTTGTCTTTGTTCTTCCCATTCTTGTATCTCGTTTATTTTATCACATCATTTCTCTTTCCATTTTCATTTTTTCAGCAGACTGCGAAAAAAAGTTTGCAAGAACTTTCATTTAACAATGTACTAATGCTATTTTAGGGGTGCTTTAGAAAAAAAATCTCAACTGATGAAATTTTTTTGTGAACCTCTGCTCTTTCTGCGGGAACATTTTTATGTCTTGTCATCACAATGTTGCATAATCAGCAGCCAGAGAACATCACGTGGACATGGACGAATTCTGCCTGCAGCGGTGGGCTGCACAGAGGGCTGAGACTGACAACACAGCACTCATTGCATGACTTTTCTATCTGACAGTCTAGAAGAATCTTGCAGGAATTAATTTTCCCACTGAAACAGGGTATTGTTAGTGTCAGGACAGGAACATTTCCTAAAGAAAAATTTGGAGAAGGCTCAGATAAAAGAAAGGACAACTATTTATAATCTGTCCAGACTAAGACGTTTTTCTTCTTCTGCTGCTGCATTACTACAGCAAAGCCTTCCTCTCCGTGGTATGTACTGACAGCTTGCCTCCTAATTTACAACATTCCAAACAAACCAGTAACACAAACCAGAACTGGACCTGGCAGCCTGTTAGCATGGCACTCAAGCAGAAGCTTAAAATGTCAACTGCATTCAGCAGTGGAGGGAGCAGTGGCTTTTCACAGAAACAACTCTGTTGGAAAGGATTTAAGGAAACCTAGAAGAGCAAGGAAAATCTTTGTCTACAGCCTAATTGGCTTAATTATGCTACTATACGGCTGCTTTATTCTGCTGACTTGCATGATCAGACATGTAAGAATACGCCGCTGCCCATCACAGTCTCCACAACTGTCCTCTTCTCACTGCTGAATGGGACAAGACCCACAGCATAGGCTGGGAAAGAGATGGCACAATACCTGCTCCTTCACCTGCTGCTCAAACTGCAGCAGTCAGGACTGCCTCCCCTCACTGCGTGCACCCTACATGAACCCAAATGATACCCTACATAGGTATTATTTCTTCTGAAACCCAAAAGAAATGTATCTTATAAGCTCAAGTTACTTAAGAGAGAAATCTCCATATTAAACAAAAAGTTCTGAATCCATTCTGATGAACTGAAAATGGAAATGTCATCCTACAGACCTCACATTCATGGAAAAAAAAAAGACTGCAATTCATGTCTTAGGAGACCTGAATCACCCCCTGGAGATGATTCTTTCTTGGGTCTATGAAAGGAGCCTAGGGCAACTCAGCACAGAGTTACGCAGGATGAACTTCAGTGTGACTGTTTACAGGAATTATGAGTGATCACATTTAACTCCACCAAGTCTTATGAACTGTCTTCTTGAGAAACACATAATAATGAAAATACAGCCACGTGGTCTAAATACAGTTTCTTCATTGCTAATGAATAGAAAGTTAAGTTTTAAGTGAATTTCTCATTATTCTTTCTCTTCCTTTTGTAGTTTAAACAAAAATAAGGAGCAAGCCATTACTGTGGCAAGCAGTAATATAGAACAAAACACAGAACACATGTAAATGTAGAAAACCAAAAGCCATTAAGGAGTACAACTAAACAGTTACAGTGAATTCACACATGGCCTTCAAAATGGATACTGATTCAATTAACACATAATGTTCTCAATAAAAGGTGAAGTCACAGTTGCATCATATTGTCCAACCTATAAGCTGGCTGCAGTATTTTTTGATAGAAGTGGAAGACCTCTGCTCATGCTCTTCCTAAATTCTCCACCATCCCTGACAGCCTTTCCAACCCCTAGCCGGGGTGTGGTACTTAGGAGGTGCAATGTGACATGCCCTCTCAGAAAAGCCTTGCTTCATCTTCATAAATAACAGAGCTAAAAAGTGCAGTTACAGGCATTTGAGAATAATCTACTGAATGCATGACCCGGCTCAAAGTCAGTCAGTCTGTTTCTTTCCATTTCACTGGATCAGGACTGTGAGGTATAACTTACTTTCAGAATGTGGGAAAAACATAAATACCCATACCAATAAAATGGCAATCCTAATGGGGCTGAACACAGCTTTCTCAGTTTTTCCTTTCTTATAGGATGATTACACATGGTAGAGTAAAAATCAAGCGTGTTCCTCCCTTTCTAACAAATACAGTTTGTTTTTTTTTCACTTCACCCACACCCCCTAAACATTTCTCTGGACTATGCCTTTTAAAAGCTAAGGCAAGATAAATGCATTATTTTCCAAATTTCTTATCCAAGCCCAAAAGTCAGTGGTTCTCACATAACAAGAGATGAATAAATGTAAAAGATTGCATCCATTTGACAGTCTGTCACTGGAGTAGAAATTAGCAAGGGTTACACAGCTAACAGAAACTAGGCATTAAGAGTCCAGTGACAGTCAGGATTTATTGGAAAAGCCTGAATTTCTTATTTTTAGAAGTTAATAACAAATACTTCCCACTTTCTTTATCACAATGTGATATTTGCTTTTGATATATATATATTCTTTTAATCAATTCTATTGGAAACCACAACGAATACTGCAGTAAAGTGATTAGTTTGAGAGAAAACATCCTGTTTTAGCAAAAGCCACAGTAATTTTGACTTCAGTGGAAACTGTCCTATAGCTCCTTTCCATCTCCTGAGGGACTCTGAGAACTCTGAACATTAAAAAGGCTATAACTATCAAATAGATATATATATATATTTAGACTTTCTTGCACCTAATATGAAATAAGCAAGTGGATTGCTTTAAAATACAATCTGGCTTTCCATTTGCAAACAGGGACACAAAGCAAGACTCCATTCCAGCCATTTGTAATAAAGGCAACACGTGATGGGGCACATTCTCAGCAATGAACACATTTTTCATCTTCTGGCTATTTTTCAGAGATACTGGACAGAATAAAAAAAAACCAAGAACCTTAATTTTATCAGCTTCTATTAACTCTTTAGCCTTCATATCTTGAGAGTTAAAGTCAAATAAAATTAAATTTTACATCCTCTCAATAAAAACTCGCATCAAACAGGCCTATTCTGGTATCTTTGCATTGTAAGATTTCGCAGCTTTGGCACCTACAGTATTTTCCATTCTCTACAGGACATCTGGGCTCTTCCAGAAGCTATCGTACCAGTTTTAGAGTAACTATGGCTAATGTGAGAGAAAAGTAAGTGTAATATTTTGGTTTTCTTTCTACTTAATTCCTGGTAGTCCAGCATTCACTGTGTAATCCCACACAATATTCCACATTAGAGCACTATTTAATCTGAAAAATTCTTTCCTGTTTTGTGTCATTCCTAAGATTTTTTTTCTCCTGCTTTCATCCTGGATCCTTAGGGCTGTACAAGAACCTGCAGGGAAGAGTAAGGGAGGCTAAAGGCACCCCAGCTTAATGCATTTCACAAGGGAAATTTCATCATTGCTGAAATAACATTCATCCTAAAAAATCCTATTAGACTTCTTGTCAAAATTCACATACCATTGACAAGTCTAACTATGAGCGAGGGTCAAATTTAGATCTAAACTTTAAATAAATTCTGCATACATAAAAAAGGCTACCCACACAGACACCACTGGCAAGTGAAAGTGACAAATTATCTCTGCAAAAAGAAGTAGCTTGAGGTCAGACTCTCATTGCTATAAAAATATCATCATGGTTTTGCTTTTCAGCAGAAAATTTCTGATTTCTATGTCTATTCGTTGCCAAGATGGACTTTGTATTTAAAAATACCATACAAATTTCAACACAAACCTTCTAACTCAGTGATGTTTAAGTTAGATATTTCCCTTCCAGTCAGTGTCACATTTTCTTTTTTTAAGAGCAAAAGGAGGCAAGTTGTTTGAATGGAGCATCACTGGAAACAAAGTATTTTGAGTACCACTTTTTCTCTGCAAGCCTGAAACATAACTTAAAGGAATAGTGAGGCATGCTGGTATGTTGCATCAGTAAATTATTTTTATTATGTTTAAAATACTTTGAAACAGTAAAAAAGATTTAGGAAGGACATGCATCTTAACTGCAGTTATTACAGAGTTTCCAGAATGTGTAAGGAAGACTGATGTGGAAAAATCCCCCGATAATTGACTTTTTGTCATGGCACACACTAACAAATACTGGGAAAGCAAGTGTGAAGAACTGCAAAGATGTAGATTGCTGTGGTGGTCGATCCCAGCTGGCAGCCAAGCATCCACCCAGCTGCTCGCTCCCTCTGGCCCGAGTAGGACATAGGAGAAAGAAACAAAAATATAAATATATACACCTAGGGAAAAAAAAACCTTTCTCTTCTCCCAGCCTCAACTTAACTCCAGACCGCTCTCCTTCCCCCTTCCTGGTCTCCATTCCCCCGTTATCAACGCAGGTTGCACGGTGAGGTGATGGGCGCTGCAGGAGGGGTCAGAGCCTGGCAGTTTGTCTCAAGTCACTCTCTGCTTCCCACTCTTCTCTTCTGCTGGGCCTTCTTTCTCAGGTGTTTCCTGCGCTCCATGGTCCTCCACAGGCTGCAGTCCCTTCGGGGGTGCCCCTGCTCCAGCACAGGTTCATCTATAGACCACAGCTCCTTTGCTGTGGAGCACCTCCTTCTGCGCTGGCTTTGTTCTTCCCTTTGGTTCCTCTGTCTTCCTGATCTCCATATTTTTGCCCTTTCTTAAATATGTTTTCGCACAGGCACCACCAAGCTGGCTGATGTGTCCTGAGGTGGATCCGTTACAGAGCTGGCTGGGACCTGCTGTGTTGAGCACAGGGCAGCCCCTGGCCTCTTCTCGCGGTGACCATCCTCCTGAAGTCTCCCTCTACCGACACCTTGGCATGGACACCTAATACAACTGCCACGGGTAAGAAACAGACCGATGATTTGAAACATGGGAATAAGGCTCTTGTAAATAGGAAGCATAGAGGGTAGTTTTAAAATACATACTGCATTCTCAACAATGTAAAATACCTACCTTAGAAAAAACAATGCAATAGGAAGATTTCTTCATCTAGTTGAAGATGTCCCTGCTCCTTGCAGGGGGGTTGGACTAGATGACCTTTGAAAGTCCCTTCCAACCCTAACTATTCTATGGTTCTATTCAATGATTTTATAAGAAATAAGAAAAAGACTTAAATGAGAAAAATAAGATAAAAATGCATCTCCTAAGATTTCTCAAATTAAGCACTGACACGAGACATACAAAACCCTGCAGTTTGGCATAGTCTTGATCCCCATCACTGTCAAGTGGCAACACATCTACTGTTTTCAAAAAGAGGAAAACTGGATCTTGCATGGGCAGCACCACGTCTCCTAAAGAAAAAAGTACTCACAAAATTCAGCATCCAATAGACTTGGGAATGTTTCCAAAAAGGAAGTTTTCGGAAACCAATTGCTTATGGCCATAGTACTATTATGTTAAAACATCTGGATTTCTCAGAAAGCATTGAAAAATCTATAATTGCTTATTGTATTGATATTTAGCAGGATCAGTATTTTTCTCTGAAAATAAAATTTCTATAAGTTTTTCCACTTCTTAGGTTTCTACTGATAAAATTCATTTTTAAAAAAGAGAGATGTTACATAATTTGTTATTCTATCATTAAAATCTTCCTATATAGTGCTATTTCATAGCTTTGTCTTTATATTTGTTTTGTTTAATACATAGTTAATAGGGAAAAAGAACTCTGGACAAATGTAGTTGATGGATTTGGTCATCTGTTTCAGAGGATCTGTTTAGGAAAATTGCAAAGTTTTGAGAAATAGGTGCTAAAAAATAAGTTTTCCCAGTCAGGGCTTCTTTTCCCCCCTCCCTATTCCGTTTTTATCTGGCAACTTCCAATTACTACGCTCACTTAGACGGCAAAGGAAAAGCCCCACAAAGCTTTTGTTACATATGTCTCTGCATATCATGGGGTGGGCTGGCCACAAACCTTTAGGCTCCCCAGGGCACTGCTCCCACAGTTTATTCTACTGGCTTCCCGTGGAGCTCGAAGCCCATACGAGCTACTGCTGCACACGGAATTTACATGCACTACGTAGCGGTATTTTGGAGAAGATTAAAGGATGGGAAAATGCACTGACTTTGAAACTCTTGATGTTTATTGCAAGTAAAGCAAAGAACAATTGTGGGAAACTTTTCCTGCAATAACCTAACCATCCAATAAATCTGACACAGTCGAGCTATATTCTGTTTGACAGTATTTGACATGAGCTATCAAAGGCTTGAAAGAAAATGTGAAAACACTCCAAAGTATTGTTTGAAAATAGCAATGGAAGAGTTCAGGTATTGAAGCAGAGCTATTTTATCTAGCAAGAAAGCAAACTCCAGAGGATTTCACATTTTTACAAACTTGCAAATAGTTTTTCTCATAAAAACAAAGTTTTAATAACATACCTGCTGCTTATCCTTCCCACGCACACCTAAATCTAGCACTTCAACTTAATCCTGAAATAGATGCTAATAGCACACTACTGCAGAACACAAATCTGTAACACGTTTTGGACCTGTCAGGACACACTTAGGTCCGGTACATCCCTCCACCCAAAGTGTGCTTCAACAGCACGCAAATTTCTACACAAATTCCCACACAATTTCCCAACAGCCAGAATGCCTCAGGGCAGCTGTAGGAGAGGAGACAGAGGCAGAGGGAGATCCACCACCATTTGGCATTGCACATCCAACTGGGCATCCAACCTTCCAAAGGACTAACAGAGAGGTTCCAGTTCTGGTCAGAGCCATACTGGGGATATGCTGGCAGGTTACAACATATGTTACAGCCTGTTCCGAGTTCTTTGTTGCTCAGCATCAGTGGCTCCTTCTCTGCTTGGCTCAACAAGTAACAAGATACCAAACATACCTAAAAAATCCTGCAGCACAGCCAGACTGAGCAGTGAGTTTAAGATCAGTGATCTGATCCCAGCTTCTCATTGTGTTCAGCAGCACGCTCTCAGAGTCTGTTTCATTACCTACTGAATTCCAAACTGAAGAGCAGCTGACACGAACATACACCTTCCCTGCAGAGTTATAACTTCAAGAACAAGCGGAATCAGTGCCTGTGCTGGATAGGAAAACGGCGCCATGAAAGTATCACAGTGCCGATCAACCCCAACCTCAGCGACACAAACAAGGCTATAAAACACACGGTGCAGTGACAAGCGCCTGTGTCCAGAGAGCTCGGTGATACAGTTTGCCAGCCAGAACCAGGCAGATCTGCAAAATTCCAGCTTCTTTCCACCAGTGACAGGAGGGCTCAAGGACTTATCTGCGAGATAACTCCACTCTCTCTTTCCTCTGCCAGGGGATCAGCTCTAGCACAAGTCCCAGCTGGGAGTGCAGCAAGGTCATCAGCTACTTCCTAAGGGCCGCACCAGATAACGAGCTCCGCCCAGCCCGCTCCCAGTTATTCGAGGTTCGTGCATCTCTGTTACAAGAACCAGCTCACGCATGCGTGTGCTTCAAACACCAGAGAATACAAAACTCATCTAGAGCGCACACAAACGCAAACTTGCCTTTGCTGAGGTACAGAATGACAGCATAAATCTAAAAACACTTCCGGTTTTTCTTTGAAGAGAAATGTCCTTTCTTGGCTAGCAATATTTAGTCAGTGCAGAAGAGTCATTGAGTTTAAAAGCAGGATGACTCATACTTGTTTAGAGTTCTATAAATTGCCCACAGTTAAGGAAGATGTTAGGAAAAAATGTCAGGAAGGTTTAAATACTGTTCTTTGAAGGTGCGGTGAAGTGATAGCTAATGTACTAATTTCTGAGAGCAGCTAGTTGAGCAATAAAATCAAAGTGACTTGGCTTTTCCCTTCTTCACTTTATTAGTGCACACCGCTTGCTAACCAAGATGTTTTAAATATAAAGCAGAAAGTTTTACAAAGAAACTCGCACTGTTCAAACAAATAGAAAAGCTGATACAGACTGTCTTGACATTACAGCCTCAAAAATGGCACCTCAGCACTGCCATTTTGCAGCAAAGACACGTAACTATGGCTGACAGGACTATGGAATTGACATAATTATGCCCAAATCATGCAGAGGAAGGCTGTTTCCTAGTCCCATCAGTATAATTAGAGGAGCACAATTTATCTACCACACAGAGTGGTACATTCATTAATGTCTTTGGTTCCTCACGCTCGGGTACCAAGGGCAGAAGAAGAAAGTGTCTCATACCATCCACTACCACCAGCTCTTCTTGGTCTCTGCTTGTCCGTACTCAGCATGGTCCCAACAATCCACAAAAGATAAGACAGACAGATAAATATTTTCTTATGCCACATGGAAGCTGTCATTGTTTTTACTGATTGGATGGTCTTACTGAGGCTTACTCCAAATGTTCTTTTCCTATCCCCTAGAAAAAGGAGGCAAAGCAAAGCAAATGCATAGCACACCCGGAGACCAATCTCCTCTCCCCTGCCCTTCATAAAAGCTGCGTAAAGACAAACTAATCAGAGGATAATTAGTTACAATTTGCACAATTCTGTCACTGTAAGTAAAGGAACTTTTTCTCAAGATTAAAGGGACTGGAAAGCACCATGTAAAACCTTTCTTGACTTTTTCTTCTCAGGGAAATTTTTGCAAAGCTTTCTTACAGTACTTCATGCAAGGATCTGATTATGTACTTTGATTTATTTTCTCTGTAATTAGCCTAAAAAGCTGATTTATATGAATATTTAAGCTACTTTAATTTAAGCAAATCTTCTACAGGGATACACGATATATGAGTTGGAATTTGGGGCACTGAACTCAGTATCCCACTGGTTTAAACAGGACTAAACAACCTTGGAGGATGGGCAATTGCAAACCAGATTCTGGTCTGCTACACCTCAAAGCAACCAGGAATGCATGCATTTGCTTAAATTTATAAAAGGTTTAAAGAGCTTGTTCTCAGCATAGCAATCTATGTCATGCATTACACATATGGTCAAATGTTCACCTATCAAGCAGAAGCAATGATTTAAAGGAGTTGCTTCTCCACTGTTGAGATGCAGTAATTTACCAGAGAGCTCTCACAATCTGTGTTAAACTAATTTGTCTTCCTTTCCACTGAAACAGACCGCGAACTTTCATATCAGTAAGGGGGGCAGCAATATCTTGAACTACTTTGTCTCATGAGGAAACAATTTTCTAAGGGAAAAACTCCCTGGCTGAATACCAACCTAGCTGGTAGCTGACAGCTGGTCATGACACAGTGCCCACTGCACAATGACTTGGCCATCTTCTTCAGCTTCCACTTGAATTGTCTGCCCCGTGACCGAAACAAAAATTTGCAAGACTGATCAGCTTTCCTAAACACCATGCCAGCGGCGGAGATGGCAGAGGCACGTACTCCCGCAACACTGACTTTATTTAGGAGCGAGAGACAGGGTTAAAAATTTTCTCAGATTCACTGTCATGGAGAATTACACACACAAATCACTTTGCTTTGCTCTGAATTCCAGACAGTATGCTGAAAAGCTGCATGATAACTGATAGACCTACATCTTAAAAAAGAAATTTCTGTGATGGGAGTGTTTGCTTGTTGCACAGCACAGACAAGGGGAGTCAGGATTGCCTCAGGGCTTTTAGATTTTCTTTTTTTTTCTTCTCAACTTAAGAGTATTTAATTACTACAGCAAGAAGAGCAGTGTTAATATCCTAAAAGTTTACAATCATGTTACTGTATTTGGAGCAAGGGATGATTATATTACTGGCAAGTTCGATAAACCTTTTCCTTTAGGAAGATTGCCCTGAAATATTGGCCTTATAATATTCCTTGATCATCTTACGATGTCATCATTGTGAACTACTGTATTGTGCTAACTGTTTTACTACACCTCCTGTTCTGCTTTAATAGAATAAACTAGTCTAACACTGTACTAATGCACTAATCAGTATGGTATTTTAAAATTTTAATCATTAAAAGATGATCAAAACCACATGTTCAAATATGTTGCGAACTTAGAATCTGACAGCAGGTCTTACTACCCCAAAAATTCTCCATCTAACATTCTTTTAAATGGAACTGTTTATTCCACAAATCTACCAACATCTGAAACCAAGGGATTTCAAATCAAGTGTCCATTTTAATAAATCTGTCAGTACTATTGGCAACTGTCAAAAATAAAGGACTTTTATATGCTAAGTAAGCCTAAGTCAGATGATGGGTGACTGAAAAAGCAATGCTAGAAAGATAAAAACAGAAGAAAATTGAAGGAAGGTTTTTGCACCTGTGACAGAAGAGGGACAATTAACTGCAACCTGTTATTAGTAGCAGAAATGCGGATGAATCTGGACAGCTGACAAAATCTAATCCAAAATTAAATCTAATCTAAAAATGAAAATATAAACCAGGGCTATAGAATTTTACATTTCAATAATACCTCAGTCTTTGCGTTTCTGCTGATACCTACTCATACCTTATCTGTCACAGAAGCACAGTATGAACGTTCATACATTTACGTTAGTAAATTCTTTGCTTATATCTGTATTTTCCAGAACTGTGCTTTAAGTAATGTTGCAGAGAAGTATTTCTCCTTAACACTCAGCCATTACCTGAAGTTCTTTCAGCTTGGACAAGCTAGTTAATTTGCTGGAGCATGCCTCATTATAGTCAGCCCTTCTCTAATGAGGTCAGCTGTCAGGTCCTCCATCCACGCTTACTTTAGGTTTATTACAAATTAGGACAGGTATTATTCTTCCCACACAAGAAGTCCAGTGCCATGCCTTTTTTCCTCTGTTACACAGAGAGGAGTTCATGCCCTATCACGGATGCGGTGCAACTAACACCCACATATCTGTTCCTTAACATTTTTTCAATACAATATGCATTGGATTTTATAAAAATCAGCTCTAGTCTGCCTTTTAGAGAGCCTCATCATCAGTAAAGGTTTTTATCATCTTTACAGTAAGGCAAGGAAGAAATATCCCCACCTTAGACTTCAAAGTTGGTTAAGGCCTAAAATGCAACATGGGTAAAACCTTTGCTCGAGCCCATTCCTATCTGACATCCAAACTACACAGATCCAGCCAAGCATGGCTGTGGCTCTGTGCAAGCCTCAGAAGAGCAGCGGGAACTGATCCGAGCAGCGGGCTCACAGACCACTGCAGATGTGAACAAGCAGAGCCAGGCCAGGGCCACCTCTGCTCAGACATGTTTTTAACATGCAGGCAATACTGTTCTGTGGTGACAACATGGTATGGGAGACACTCAGTAGACAGGACGGCACGACTTTTTCCAGCATGACAGGCAGGAACGCTATGTGAGATTTGCAGACATTCTCTCAAAGACTGCATTTACACAGAGTACAGGACAGAAAGTGTGCTGCCTTGGAGGCCGTCTCCTGAGCCATATCACTGCCGATGGCATAGACAAGTGGCACAGACAACCTAAATGAATAGATATCATGGAAATAAAACATCTACAGATAAGCCAAGAGATGAAGCAAGGTCAAGCACTCCTCTCATTTTGCCTCAATTCAACCTTGACATCACAAGATGTTTCCTTCCTCCCCACTCCTTCCGGTCACTCGGGCAACTCTTAGTCACAGCTCCTGTGGAAAAAAAAGTTTACCACAGTCTTTTTTTGCAAAGGGTTGGAAGTTCATACTTTGTTTTGTTTGCTGAGACATTTCTCCAGTCTATGCAAAGCACAGCCATGTAGATCAGTCTGCATATTTCTCTGTCGACAATCAGCAGGCTGTCTCACACCAACTTGCTGCTCATCATCACAAGTCTACGGCTGGCTATAAAAAGCTGTGCGAGGCACTGACGGCAGGCAGGCAGCAGTTCTGCAGCACGTTCTGGGGACCACGAAGCAGATGTGGCTTCAAAAAATGTACTGCCTGCCTTGGGTCCTGAGCTTTGGGGAGCTTCATATCTCAGGGAGCACATGGAATAAGAATGAATTAATTTCTCATTAAAAGTTTTAAATGACAAAATGCATTGTGCTCACTCTTCTAATGCAGCTGGGAATTTATCCTTGTCTCCAAGCTGTAGTATTCCTTCTTGTTCATGTTCTGTGCTGATTTCATACAGTCATGTGTTCGGTAGTCAGCCTTGTCCACAGCGATGAATCCAGAACAACAAAGTAGGTGTCCAGCTCCTAAATACTGTTTTATCCGCTCTGTTTCACCTTCTGCTCACCTACCAGTTGAGTTCACATAGTCCATTTCTCAATTACTAAGTGGGGCTTGGGCTTTCTGATGCTTTCGAAGACTTGTAATGTCTTATCTGAGCAGTTTGTAACAATGGTGGAAGTAACTGGACAGAGTGGGAAGCTATGTCCTTCATGTGTGACACTGATATTGAAGACAGAGTCAGGCCAGAGGATGGAGGACACAGAAACAGGAACCATGGTACACTATTTGGATGTCCACATTCGGGACAATGCTCGCTTCACCTCATGGCTCAGTGTCAAGATCACTGATTTTCTGTGCTACTTCTGTACTGACTTCCTACAAAGAATATGTCCCTGATCAAAAGCACTGAGTGACCGGTTCATGTTTACGCCCTACTGTGACCCCTTTGAGGGAAATGACTTAACATGTTTATATTTTTTCATGTTGGATGCATACGTTTGGGATTAGTATAAAAACCTGCCTCTGTTATTACAAAGGCACTTGAAATTTTCCTTATTACAAACAAGGCGTGCACACAAAATACAGCAGAATTTTCTAATATTTTCTCTGGGCACTAATATATTGACTCTTACACTTGCAATAATCAATCTCTTAATAAAAATTAGGCAGAATATGGAAAAAAGATACAACTTCATCTGATTCTAGCTTTCCTTATTTTCTTCTTGTAGTTCAATTCACTAAACAAATGTAGTTAAAGAAAAGCATGGAAGAGTCATGAAAGTTTTCATGTAAAGATTCATAGCACTAGTAAGAACTGAAAATTAAAGATACTTTTGCTGAAGCCTTATTTTACTCTAGTAATCTGAATGTGTATGAACAAAAGTAATACAGAAGCTATTTGGATACATGAACAAAGTGAAATTGAACAAAAGTGTCATTACGTAAATTATAATACACATACCATCTTTAAAGCAGTAAAGAAGAAACCCATAACAACTAAGTATTTCTGAGCTTTTATCTCCCCCAGGAGTCTGGTCCAAAACCTGCTGACATTCACTGCAGTGACCACAGTTGATATAAACGGTCTGACCCAGAGAGCCGCTTGGGCTAAATCTTCTCTGACGCAGCACTGGAAATCAGAAGGGAAAGAGTCATCTCATTTTCCTCTCTGCCCTCTTCTGCAGTTGTGCAACCAAAGTCTTGAGCAGTTCTGTTTTAGAAATAAAGCTATTTTTAAAATATGTCTTCAGCTCTAGTGTTTTCTGTAATTTTGAAAAAAAACCTTTAAACAAAACGCAAAACATTTGAAATCAGAGGAGATACCAGTTTATAACAGCGATACTCTCAGGGCCTCAACAGAAGAGCAAATATACGCTATAAAAACAATCCTTCAGAAGCATAAGTTGCTCTTTACATCTTAATACACTCTTCAGTACCAGCAATTTTCCTTCTCTCCTCACTAAATCAGAGGCTAACTGGCATTAGTAACTTTAGAAACACCAATTCCTTCAGCTCCCACGATGCCTGGCACGTGATGAACACTGGTAATTTCAAACATTTACAAGAACACATTACACTTGTTTTACTGCTTGCTACTGTCTCTGCAGGATATAATTTAAAAAAAAAAAAACCACATTAAAATGTTTAGGAAGCAAGACGCAGAACAAAAGTAACTTCTATTATTATGAAACCACATGAATAATTATCCATCCTGATGTAAAAGATATTACAGACAGCTACTGTAAATCTCCTCAAAATGCTCTCAAATCATTTTAAAACATCTATGCCTTACTCGATTGCAAATTAAACACAAAGCAACTACACATAAAAGCTCTTGGATACTCCACATATGCCCACAGTTTCCTGAATACCAAAAATCCTGATTTCCATGCAAGTTTTGTAACAGCACAGTTACACACCTTGCTGCCATGAATTATGCAAGCTCTGCGACATATGGGACATCTACTGGTGTGCGAGAGAGGAGCATGTGCGTAGACTGTCCACCTGCAAAATGCTTAAATACCCTGACATCTTCAACAGCCTTGATATTTCCCAACATTAATACTGAACAGCACAGAAACTGGCAGTTTGTTATTCTACGCATCAAATAGCATGAAAATAGGTACTTGTTATTACACTTATATTTTTGATCAAGCATTTGCAGCTGAGCAGTCAAAACTTCAACAGTTTTTATCATGGCTACAAAAATGCCAGTCTTTTTCTCCAGAAAGCCACTGTAAATCATGGTGTCAAAGAGAGCCAGCAGCAATCCCGTGTTCCTCAACACAATCAATGCACAGCCTCATCAATATTACACGGACCTTCCCAATTTCATGCAGAGCCTTAGAAAGAGGCAGGCAGGCACAGCCCAGCTAAGCAGATATGTCTGTAATAGCAGAACAAGTGGGTTTTGGTTTTTTTTGTTTTGTTTTGAATATTGTTTCACCTGCAGTTTACATACCTAGCATAATAGTATGGGAATTGCCACACCGGCCAGAACAACACGTTTTCTGTTCTTCAGTTCTATTCCCAAGAGTAACCAAAAACTGGAACTTACAGAGACAGCATATGCGAAAGGGTAAATATATTATCCCTCTGTATTTATCCTTCTGAAAATTGGGAGCTTAGAAACTTGCTGAATAGATCAAACAGATTATATCTGGACCACTGTGTTTGATCTCTTCTTCAACCAATGCTTTTGGCCTCCGTGGGAACCCGGGGGAATTTACTTTGCTTTGGGTGAAAAATAACTTCCTTTGTTTTTGTGTCTGGTATCCCTTGTTTCTGACCCCAGTAATATGGTTAGCGTAACCAACACCATTTTCTAAGACAAACAGCCATAATATGTAACATGCTGATTAAAATTTTTTACATCATAATAAAGCTCTAATTATAACTACAACCCTGTGGTCAGTCTTCATTTGCCCAAGCACCCCTAAAGGAACCTGCATGTCCCTGTAGTGACAGGTGACAGTTTCCAGCCTATTGACAGCTAAATCTAATGGATGCTCTGCAGACATTATGTATGTGTGTACATATAGATATTCTCAACCTGAAGAGTCCCTGCTTACTCTCCTCTTGTACTCAGGCCACATCATACCTCCGAGTAGCTCTGCCTCCCTTCCCTGCCTGTTCCTGGTAAACACTGATTAAACAAACAAAATTCCACTAATGCCAAAATTTTGCTATGTGCACCAACCATCCATCCCCATTGGTAATCACTTGCCAAAGCAAACATGAAAAACTTCTTGGAGGTTTTCCACAACAGTACAGACAGATGAAACTGGCAGTGCACCAGCTTTTCAGGTCTGTATCTTTGCTGAATTGTTGATGTAGTTGAAATAGCTAAGAAAACAAGCCAAAGTAATTTCACTTTACTTGTTATAGTCTTTCCATACGTGGCTTTCCAAACATGGGGATAGCTTTAGGATACTCCTTATTCAAAGTCAGCATCATGAATTACAGAAATACAAATGAAGTACTTTGAACATAAAGCTGCCTTTGGAAAGCATAATTTGAAATAAAAATGTAAACCTTGAGTTACACAGTAAAAATCATTATTAAGAATTTAAATTCCAGCATTGGTAATACTTATGCGTTCTGGAGTCTTCTGCGGTGCTCAAGCAGAAACCGAGGGTGGATCTGTCTGCTGGTTAACAAACTACTACAGCTGAACTTGCACACTGTAAGAGTGCCCAAAGGCTTACATCTTCTGCTTGAAAGAGCCATTTCTGTCACCATGGAGCACATGATTTGCCCTCTCCAGGATACAGTAGAGTGCTTTCCCTTCAGCCACTAAATGCTTATCTATATTGTTCATTTTCCATGTATAGGTAGCTTGACAGACAACCATCTTATTTACTGTTCCTTCTTCCCAGTGTTTCTGAGCACAATAAAGGGAAATAACAACCCCCGGAGATATATGACCACACTACAAACTAGATAAAATCTTTAGTGAACTCTAAGGAGTAGCTCCACCACCACCTTTCCCTTCTGTGACAACTAAGAAACATGCATCTGTCTTGTTTTGAAGTCTAACTTTACACGCAGCCTGTCACTACATCTAAGCAGGTGGGCCAAGGAGAACTTTGAAGCTCCATGGTACTCTCTAGTTGCAGACTGAGCCATGTAGCAATGACCTCACCCAGGCCTTGGTTATTTGAGAAGGAATAGTGGTACGTCTTGGGTCCTCATTTGGGACAATGAGGAGCTCAGAAAGGGAACATAGGCACCACCCAATCTAGCAGCAGCCATCATAGTGTCAAGTTTGCCAATAAAGGCTAAAATCTGTAATGCAGGGCCCAGTAAACTCTGTAGGTTCACTGCCAGACTCTCCCACTACTCTACCCAAAAGGAATACATGATCCAGAAATAAGTTTACAAAATTCATTCTCAAATAAACTGAGCACTTCGGGACAAGAATGAGTGAAACAACTCTGTTCACATGTAGGAACGATATGTTGCCCCATATTTCAACACAACATGAAAAAGGAGCTGGAACCCTAGGACAGGCTCCATTTTGCTGCATGGACAATGCTCCCATCCAGGCATCTCTGGACTCAGTTTACGCTCTCAGCCATTTGAGAAGTGCCAGTTCCTCGGATCTTGAAAAGAGATGCAATGTGATATGAATTGACAGAATCAGCCTTCAAAAGATCATCCACAGGTTTCAGAGAAAAGCAAGATGCGCAGAACACGTCTTGCATGCAAAAAAAGGTCCTCTCTTCCTTCAAAATTATCTGCCTTCATGGAAAGGAATATCAGATTTTGGCCATTTAGACAAGTTCCTTTTTCTTTCATCAACATTCTCCACATTTACACTCGATCTTACTTCAAATAATCCTGTTCAAGGCACTAAAAGGAAAACTGAAAAGGTAAATAGCCAACAGGAATGAGCAAGACACTACCAGTGCCTGAGGCACTTCTGCTATCAGAGAACTAATTAGGTTACAGATGCCCAGATGAACCCAACAAGGGAACCACCAGTTCCCCAGGTAAAAGATCTGGAAGGCGTATGATATTAAGAGGTCAGAACTGTCATTTTAGTAGCACAAATGCAAAGAAATAAAACTTGAATCAACACCTCAGCAACAGAAAATCTTTCTACAAATACTTTTCTGAATATTTAGTCTCAGTCTAAAATTGCAGTCACGCTGAGAATTTAATTCTGTTAACATTAAGGGACTTAGGAACTTCATTCCCCTTTTGATCTTTGGAGGGGGAGCAGGAGGGAACAAGACACACAGAGCTACACTGTGGTTTCATTCCCATCCTTTTAAAACAAGTATGCAAAAGTACAACCAAACAAACCTAGAACAGACAAATAACTGAGAAATATACAGAGACCACTGTAAACTGAAATAACAACCCATTCATTTCTAAAGGGCAGGAGTTCTGTGGAGTGCACAGAATCTATCGGGGACTTGTTATTGCAGATGAGTTCGCATGAATCACGCTCAGTTGCTAAGGGACGTACAACAGCACAAAGCCCAGCACATGTCGGGAAGACCTTGGAAGCAGAGAGCCCATCAGTTTCGCATCATTGTCAGCCTGTCACTGTGTCTCCCCAAGTGTCACTGAGACCTAATTCTTTCACCATCCGATGTCTAACTTCCATAGTGGCCTCTAGGACCTGCTCAGAACAGCCCAAGGAAACAAGAAAAGAGGGCCCTGCAGGCTGCTGTCAACAAGAAGCTGTAAGAATCATAATATCTCTGTATAAATCACTTCAAGCCTGTCGAAGCGTATCCAGACAGCTTGGTTTGCATGAACACGCTCTGCTCCCTGGTGCTCATAAATTGCATACCATAATAGAAGCCATTGACACCAGCAGGGCACACCACTCTTTCTTATGCACATAACACAGCATCATGCCAGATCCGGTGTGACAGTTGCCCGCATCTGCTGGGAAGGGGACGATTTTCGCATGGGAAACGTCACCTGTGCTCTTCTGCCTCTTGATGCACCCCAAGAGAAGAGGGTATCGCCAGCAGTCCTTGGTAGAGATCTGCAGGGACAGCACCAGCACTAGCCACTTCTGACCAAGTGGGAGCCCTCACCAAAACAACCACCAAGGATGGCATGACCATGAAGATGCACAAGAGAAACAAGGTGACACTCCCTGAAGGAGGCTGAGGATGGCAGGTCCTGTTAGACGGTGGCTGCATCCCTGCAGGGGTGAGGGCTGCCTAATGCTGCTGACAGCATGACGGCACCGCAGTGCCTTTGCCTTCCCTTGCTGCAGCTAACGCTCCCTCTCACTCTTCACAACCCACAGCCCAGGTGACAGATTGCCAGGGAGAGTGGCTGCAGAAAAGCATGAATGCTCAGAGGCTCTTGCACAGGACAGCACTGCCTGTGGGACACGCGGCTCCTCAAAATCTGGGTCAGGACATGCAAAAGGGCCCCAGCGGGCACCCTCTAGGCTGGGTGTCCCTTCAAGGATGCTGCTGCAAAACAGATTCTTTTGACAAATTTAAAGGTAGCATTAAAGGGCCTCCTGTGTAAAAAAAAAAAATACAACATCCTATAACAACACAACAAATACATATTTCCTGCAACACATTTTCATATTGTTTGCATGCTCTTATGGGATGGTATCTGAACAAAGTTACTTTGCATTGACTTCACTAAGAATTGTGCCATTGGATTAGTGGCAACAAGATCAAAGTAATAAGCCTTAAATAGATTGTTAACAACATTTTAAACTTGTTGACTAAGGTTATTAGGGGATTAGAAATGAGCTTAAGTCACTTAGGGAAAACGATCTTAATTTCTGTTTAGAAATAGGTTCAGATAAATAATTCCTTTCGCTTCAGGAATCATGAAAAAATTTGGGTCAGGCTATTATTAAAGTGATTTGCTTTCCTTCTTCACCTCAACATCTTAAAAGTGTGCAAATTTATGTATCCCTGCAGCAAAAATATGTTGGAGAGCCCCTCATTCCTTATAACAGCATACTGTTTTCCACTGCCCAAGCACCAACTCTGTACTTCAGGAATTCATGTCCTTCCTGAGATAACTATAATCCTATAAAGCACATGAGTATATAGCTCAGCCTCTGTCAATTTGCTTAAATGCTAGGAAATGGAAGAAGAGATAGTCACAGGAGCTGCCTACTGATTAATTTGACTTGACCTGATTGAGGGTGATTTAATCTCTTTGTTGATGAGGGGGGAGCCAAGGGAAATTTGACAGCAGAGCGAGCTCCAAAAAACACGCTATGTGAATGAACGCAACTCTGTGTGCCAAGCACTGTGCAGTTCTCTGGACTCAGACACAGAGCTCATAGATCAGATGCTGTGCTTTGGGGATTAGGTTGCTTTTGTTAGTAATGTTCATCAATCAGAGCTCTCCTCAAATGGCAACGAAATTAAAATTAGGAGATGTGAGAAAATCAAACATCTGTATCTGAAGAAATAGCTTATGATACTCTTTGTATTATTCTTGATTTTCAGTGTAATATATTCCACGGATTTTCCTTTTCCAGGATGAAACATTGAGTCAAAACTTAGCTTTCTGGGAGAGGGAAGGAGGGTAGAGGAAGGCAGACAGGAAAAAAAAGCAAGAACTCCCTTAATAAAATTAACAATCTAGAGCTAATGGGCATATATATGCCCTGTGCATCTTTATGCTCATGTGCATATATACCCATTTTCCTAATGCCTCCACTGATGGTATATAGATCACATGCAAGAGAAAAAACAAACAAACAAACAAACAAAAAAAACCAAACATCCCACCTAAAAATACCCACATGGAAAACAACGGATGCTCTTTTTTCTTCAGTTCGATCCCTGGAATGTAATAGGATTTGCTGGAAATAAATCCTGACTTTGATGTTACATGCAATTTTCTAAACAGCATAATTTCTTCTAAATGCTCAGTTAAGTAAGTAACCAGAGGAGATACTTATTTTATTCATTCCAGTCACTAAATCATTACTTAGGTTCCTGCAAGGGGTGTATGGGAAACTACTTCTGAACACTACAGCCAGAGAAAACAGAGTAACAACACAATATTAGTAACTCAGAAATTTCTCACTTTTTTTTTTTTTTTATAAAGCTGGAACCCTAAGACACATTAGAGTCTCTCTCTCATTAAAGCAAATATTTTACATCAAGCCAAGCCAACTGCATGGGAATACTGTTTGTCCAAACTGTGTGTTCTCATTGCTTGACATGAAGATCAGCTCTGATACGCCGGCCTGACAACCTGTATTTGCATTGGACTCGGTGCCGGCTTTTACCGATGTGTTGATCAGATCCTGAGGCAAGTTACGCAATGGACCATGAAACGTAGCAACTTACTCACAACCAATGAGTCAAAGTCACAAAAAAGTTTCTAAAGCTGGCTCTAAATGGACTATCAAAATAAAAAGAACATGGACCATGGAGAATATAGTGGTTTTGTTTGGCTTTCCTTCCTTCATTCTGAAAACTAAACTTGTTTAAAGTTTTCTATACAAGCAAGGGTAAAGCCTTAGTATTGAGTCTAGATACAAAAATGATGGGACATGGGGCTTTGTTTTATTTTTTTAAATCTCAGAGATCCCTTCCAAAACCTTTGTTTTAAAATCTGGTCTTCTTAATGGCACCTGCAGTAACGCAATGTTTGTGTGTGGTGGGTTGACTGGCTGCCTGCCAGGTGCCCACCCAGCCACTCTCACTCTCCCTCCTCAGCAGGACAGGGAGAAAATAAGATGGAAAAGCTTGAGATAAGGACAGGGACATGGCTCAACAATTACTAGCACAAGAAAAAGAGATTCAACTTGCAGAGATTAATTTAGTATTATGGCCAATTAATAACGAAGTAGGATAGTAAGAAATAAAAACAAAACTAAAAACATCTTACAGAATCATAGGATGATTTGGGTTGGAAGGGACCTTTAAAGGTCATCTAGTCCAACCCCCCTGCAAGGAGCAGGGACATCTCCAACCAGATCAGGTTCCTCAGAGCTCCATCCAACCTGGCCTTGAATGTTTCCAGGGATGGTGCATCCACCACCTCTCTGGGCATACATAAGAGTCTACTTCAACTTTTTATTAAAGTTGTTTGTGTTCTATATAGAGAACAGTTTCAGTGAATGAATATGTTTGCACTTTTAAGAAAGGACAATGTGCAAAATTTTCACCCAATTACAAATACGCTCAATTAATTGCAAGCTATGCAAATACTACTTCTGATCAAGAGGCCTATGATAATTAAATATTCCTTTGTGATATCTGTGCTACATATCCCAAAACACAGAGATTTTTTTGTCCAATTCCAAGGCAGACTATTTTGCCCCATGTCTTCCCAGCATTTATGCAAACTTAGACTGCCCAGTTGCCTCCAAAGAGGTAAAAAGTCAAGAAGCAGAACAGCCCAGCGTCTTGTCCATGCTCTCCTTATGTTTTCCGTGGCACTGCAGGAGCCGCTGGGAGCTGGAGCTGAGCGGAGCAGCCCTTACCCCTCAGAGACAGGAACCCTGCCCAGGGCAGCAGTGAGGGCAGGCCCCAGGCAGCAAAATCACAGCTCCTGCCCTGAGAAACGATTTTATTTTATGTGCTGCTTTGCTGCCAACAGCCCTGTCAGACGATTCCGTCTCTTGCCTCCACACCGCTGGGAGAGGCCGGGCGCAGGCCTGCCCGCGCCCCCGCCATGCCGGCCCGCCGGCCCGCACGCCCAGCGGAGGCCCCGCGTCGCCGAGGAGGAGGGCGGTTTCTGCTGCTGGGGTTTGTTTTCTGAAACACAGCTACGTGCGGTTTTTTAAAGCATTTTGTACAGCCGGAAGAGAACGGAAGGCAAACAGAAAGCCACTCCGTAACGCCAGCTGAGGCACGCGCTCGGTGTGGCCCTGGCCCCGCCGGGATTTCACCGCCGGCCGGTACGGAGGCGCTGGGAAGGCCGCGGTGCAACACCGACCCTGCCCGCGGGAAACCGGCGCGGCAGCGTGCAGGTTCGTCTGTGCACGCAGCCGCACCGCATTTTCTGTTCTAGTAAGCTGGCCTTCACTGCGAGTTGGGTTTAGCCGTGAAAGCCAAAATAAATTTTTAGTTTCACACATAGGGCTTCCAGGTTTTTGCTTGATTGTTTCTGTTAGTTTGCCCATGACTTGTAATGACTTCTTCTTGCTTTTAAATAAGGTGATCAGTGTAGAACATAGTGGTTTTCCTGCACGTACCAGCTGGTACTTTCAAACCGGCTGTTGAGGCACTACAACGTTACCAAAGCAGCAGCTTACTTTTCATCTGGCGAGCCCTAACCCGCTGGACAGGCGAGCACCACACAGCGCTCCTGTCAGCACACAGGGAACGTTTGCAGCGACAGAATTCCGACTGCAGCATGTGCAACAGACTGCATCTGATCCCCGAAAACATCGCCAAGCACTCAGTGTCTCCTCATGTGCACGCACCTGAAAGGAAGTCAAATCCCCAAACAGGATCAAAAAATGTACGCTCACATATATTTCTTGTAGGAGAAAGGGTGAAACAGAAACATCTGTAAGTGAATAAAGAAAATACAATTACATCCACACAGTAACACAGGCTTCAGTTTATCTGTCCTATGTCTGCTTGTTCAGACTATGTGAAGACCTATGGCTAGAAACTCTTTAAATTAGAGTAGCTCTGTTCAAGCAGATCTAAAGAGAAAGGGTGTGCAGGTGCTTCTTTCCCTTCAGACTTACCACAAATTCCTCTACCCGCAGGTGGAGGGCTAGTAAAATTGCACGTACCCAGATTATTTACTTCTGTTCCTCAGAATCCACCTCTGCTAGCAAGGTCCCTCCTCCAGCATCACACTTGATACTCCTTGCAGCCCAGTGAAAGTCTTACATGGTTTTGGGACGGTCCCAGGAAGTGAGAAACCTTACCAGCACACAGTGAAGACACAGTCTGCACCTGTAATTTGCAAAGGTAACACTCACTTGATGAGAATAACTATTTTTAAAAAGCTGAAATCTTTCTACCATAAGTAAACGGTGGCATTTTAAAATGGAAATAGCCAGATTTCTCAGGGATTTGCAAATTAATGTTCCCAGGCATCCCCTCAAGGCCTCAACGCTGATGGCAGTAGATTTTAGTCAGCGGGGATAAGAAAAGTAATTGGCCTACAGGACAGTCATGCTGGCATGAGTAGGGAAGAGCTTAGATGTAACAGCTTAATAGCTGGGAGGGAAAAGATGATGTGCCTGCACCCCCAAGCCTTCCTCACTTCATACACAGGCAGTGCCCAGGGGTAGGACAGGGACATGCTTCCTTCTGTAATTGTAATTCTCAAGTGATGTTTCTCAGTCTAAAGAACTATTTCACCTAATCCTTGCTGCTGCCCACACTTGCTGAAGAGTTCAATGCAATCTTCTGGGAGCTCACGAAGAACGGCAGATGGCAGCTGTCTGATCCGGGGAACCTCACAGGCGTGTGGGGTAGGAGTAGGCTCCTTGGCCTGCGGTTAAATCAAGGACCTGCAGTCTTCTGTCAGGTAACATATTATTCCTATTGATTTTGAAAGTCCTAAAAACATCTTCTGCTTTGCAATACTAATTACAGGCTTAACTTACTGCAGGTCAAAGATGACGTAATTACTCTCAAAACCATGTTTCCAGATTATGAGGACATTAAAAATTTGGTGCAAACCTCATAAGCATGTAAGAAGAAAATTCTCTGCAGTGGGAAGGACTAACAGCATCTCAGGTGATTATTTTTCCTGTGTGCTCTTCATCTTTGAAAGTGAGCCTGCTTGCAACTGTTCAGGTGCCAAACTGCTGCGCCAGAGGCTGATAGCACTAGTTCCGTACCTAGGAGTTATGTACCACTTTCCAGCATGCATTTGAACTAAGCACAGTTTTGTCAATTTGTTCTTTCATACATCGGTCTGTAGTCTGAAGAACATGAGGAAACAGACTTTGCTAGCATCCATTGCAAAATTAGAAAAAGACAAATGATAAGGGCGCCTAGTGAGACTTTTAGTTTTTCTAGCTATCACTTGTAATCCTGACTAACATTTTGTTCATGTTTGTTTTTAATGAAACATTTGGTTCCAGGCCTGTCATTTTTATGTCACCTAGCAGGCAGTGCTAGATGCACAGTTGTGTCAGAAGGCTGGAAGCCATGTGTATTTTTTTTAAATATCTTGATAGCAAAACAGTCCTATTAAGAAGGAAAAAAAAAAAAAAAAAGATAAGCAAACAGCTTGAATTAATCCATTTACTCTGAGGCTTCTCTGAAAAGAGACTAAATCTTGTCAAAACCTGACAAAATGTTTTGGGTGTTTGGTTTCTTTTTCCACAGTACTATGCTGTTTCATCAAGGCTGAAAGGTTTCACAGTGATGTACCTATTTCAATTGAAAGGTTTCTGCAGTTCATGGTACACTTTTGTCACTTCCAAAGGGAGATGCCAAATAAAAAAAATTAATCTTTCCAATCTGAAAACGGATACTTTCACACAATTTCATTTTGTGATGCTGCTTTGAAGGTTTTGGATCTGTTCCAGCACAGAGCAGAAACACATTGCAAAATGAAATTGCCATTGTTCAGAAAGCTCAACTTGGAAATTCCAGATCTGTGTCAGCGTGACACTTGTGTGGCTAGAAGCATATAGACATTGACATAAGCACCTCTTTATTTGCATGCACCATAGCAGATTCTTGGTCTTCTTTTAAACCATATTAATTTAGAAACAAACATATGTAGGCCTTCCTTCAGAGGCTGTTAGTTAAAAGGCTGTAGCTGTTCTGACAATTTCCATGTGGCCCAGGCAACAGTTAAGTGCGATGCTCTAGAAATGCAGGCTGTATTTTCACATTGCACCATCGAGCAGTGGATGTGGACTCTTTTCCATTTTGGGTTCCATATCCAGACCATATGTCTGTGCTACATAAATCTGTCAGACTTGAGGTATATGAAACTAACCTCTATCGCTGCCCTCCCCTCTCCTTTTTCGACACTGGCAATTCATGCACTTTACTGCATTAGGGCGGCATCTTTCCTGCTACAAACCTCCACATTTCAGATGTAACTCATTGGCTTGCCCAACCAACATGTCCCTGGAGAACTGGGGATGCTGTGATGCTGTGCACAGCTGGTTACCATGTGTCTCCTACAGGCACTTCATGTTCGAAGGGTCTCCCCAAGGGAAAAAAAAACACATTCTTGCTGGTTACAGCCTTCTGTCACATCCTACCATGTGACATGGTGCATAAAAACAGTTTAATTACAAAGGGATAAAAAGCTGTTAGACTTAACCCAAATGTGAGCACTCATGTATAAAAGCTGCACAAAGTGTCCTTGGCCAACATAAAAAAAAAAAATAACAAGAGGGGGGGAAAAAAACAAAACAAAACAAAACAAGCCCAGCAGCTGGCTTTAATGCTAAGTGTTGCTCAGGCACCCTGTTTTGCACGTCACAGAACTCCAGCTAGTCCAAAGAAGTAGGGGATCTAGTTGCAAATGTCCTTTGAATAGATTTCCATGACACCGCTTATTTCAAGTTTGCATACATTCTTTTCTCGTATTTCACTCTTGAGAGAAAAGAAACTTCTGATGAGAAGCAGCTACAGCAGTGGCAGTTTCAGAAATATCCACCTCCAGTGCAGAATTATTTTGCTAATAGTTTTGCCAAGAATCATAGACGCTATAATTTGTGCTTTCCACATTCCTCCCATGTAGTTACAGGTTTGAGAAGCACAACAGATAGAAGGAACATGAAGCAACTGTTTCTTACTGAATTTCCAGTGGATCTGATGCAGAAGGAGATTTATTCCTCAGCACAAGAGAAAACTGCTCACATCCGCAATGCAAATTGGAAGGAGTTACTAAGGTGACAACTGTCGTCATCCCAAACAGGGATGACCGTATTAGGACTGATAATGAAAAGGTTCAAACAAATATAGAATCAGCGTGTGGAAGTAAGTTTCTCTAGGTTAGCCCATTCTTGCTAAAAATCTCTCCAGATCTGCTCCTAATGTACATTTTATTTCTACTTGCATTTCTACACAGATACAGAAGCCTGCAGCTAGCAAGCTTACATTGAGAACAATGAACAAATAGGAAAGTGCTGTAACATAGCTAAAAATAAACAAATTCCCGTTCATGCTATTGTTGCTGCAGTGTCACACTATTCACATGCAGAACGGACTGGGAACCAGTTTGTCTCTAACTCCCTTCCTCTCCAAACAGCCTTCCTTTGTTTTCCCTGGCAACCATTTAAACACCACACAGGCAGAAGATACACGGGCCTCCTGATGATTGCGCTCATGGTGCTGCTGCCAGACCCCAGCCACCACGGACAGAAGAAACCATGACAGCTGGACCAACACTTCGCGTGTGAAAGTCGGGCATCCTACGTGAGGATCATCCAGTCTGCTATCACCCATTGCCAGAGTAATGCCTTCTTGTGTTTAAAAGCATATTCTGCTGGTTTGTGAGCTGTCAAGTGGTATTTATTTTTTCACTTGGAAAATAGTGCCTTACTAATAACAACCTACAGATTTTTAGTATAACATAGGAAAAAAAACCCCACACCAAAATAAACCCAAAACTCAGAAATACAATTAATGTAATCTAAACCCTATTTTACCCCTAAGGATACTATGAAAACAACAACAACTAAAAATTCCATTTGATTACTGTATAATGTCTTCCAGTGATCATTCATTATTTTTAGACAAAAGTAGACATCTGCTCACTGAGAGAAGCAGACATCTGAGATTCCCTGGTAAGAATCATGGCACTGCTGCATCCACTCCAAATTATCAGTATCTTAACTAAGGATGCAAGAGTTGTTCTTATGTCATCCACCTCCAGACAGCTCAGAAAGATGAAAATAAGATAAATAAATACTCAAACATCAGTAGATTTTGCACATGCAGCCTGAGTGCTATGCAATCTTAAGAGCTGACAAGGAGGAGAAAGAAGAGGAGAAGGAAGAGAAGCTGGGAAAAGGACCCCCGCTTTGCTCTGTGGCAGTGTCCCGCAGGGAAGGAAGAGACTAAATGTCTAAACCAAGGCTTGGGTGCTGCTGCTGCTGGAGCATTCGGCTTCTCGATGCACCAAAGGGAGATCTGTGGGGTGGAAGTTTTTGCCCGTGGTGAGGGATGAGAGAAGTGACGACCTCCAACTTTCTGAAAGTGTTCATGAGGAGGGCACCACAACAGTGGAAGTTTCCAGGTATTTTCCAGTTCTTTCTCACTTGCAAGGTGATATTGCCCCAAATATTCATGGTTGTTGCTTTTTAAATCATTGATGAAATGAGACTGGCATGAATACCCACCCAGTCTATCAGATTGCACTGGGAGCCGTTCTCACAGGAGGAACAAAATATTTGTCTGAACGGACAGGACAGGCATTGCTGTCTGAATTCTAAATAAGTTTGAATATTATAATAAACAATCATTTCTCACTTTTCTTAGTCTTCAGTGCCAAGGAAGAAAAAGTGTTTTATTTTATATCCCCAAACTGAGTTTATAGCTTTTTAGCAAATCTTTCAGAAATAGATTATAGCATAAGTAATTACAGAAAATTAGTCTGACGGGCAAAAAAATCTGACTTACAATTCAAACAAGACAATACATTAATATTTCATGTATTAAGGAATATGGAAAGATAGGAAGGGACAAGGATTACCCAAGGGAGAGACTGAATGTCACTGTAATGACTGGCTCTGTCCTTCTGCAGAGCAGCAGCAGCTGCCCCAGCCCCTCCAGGTCTGCCTCTGGGAGGGGGCAGGAGAATCAGGAACTAATAAGACGTGGCAATAATTTTATTTGCACACATTTACACCTCTCTGAAGACAAAAGCAGTCAAAGAAGACTTAAAGATAATTCCTTTTCTTAGTATTTTCATGTCAGACTTGTAAAGGTGTGATGTGCCGAAAGTGCTTTTTCTTCCAGAACAGACTGGTTAAGACTGATGCAGCAAACAGCTTTGCTATTTGTTACATTTCTCACAAAAAAAAATCACAGAAAAATCCCACACTAAACTATTGTTTCACACAGAGACATGTACTTTAAGGCTAATAACTTACTCGGACATGAAAAAAGGATGCTGTCTTATTAGTTTCCTAACATAATGCTATTAGACAGCAAATATCGAACTGTCTCCAGTGCGTTATTTAAAGGCAGACTCGAGCAGAAATAATGTATTTTAATATCAATGTGTTTCCAGTTTTGAATAAAAGTTTTACAGTGGGATAATCACTATTTGAATGCTGAACATCACCTGACAGAATAAAAATCTGACTTAAAAAGAAGAAATGAATATATAAAGTAATAACATTATAGATAATTCAGGAAGGTGTTTGGCTTTCAACTGTTGCTCCTGCTTGCTCGGGTTTTATTTCGCTGTCAGTGCTAACAAAATAGCTCCAGAACAGGTCCCTAAATCTACATAATCTGAGAATGAAAAAAAAATTTCACTGACTGAAATATTTTTTTAGAATGTCCCTAAGAGTCTCCTAATTATTTTTTTTATGAAAAAAAAAAAAAAAATCAAAGATATTTGTTTAGGACTTTCCAAACTTTTCATCAAAATTTACTTTAAGTACAAACAGATTTTTCTTTTCTTCTGCTTTTCAAGTGGAAATGCAACCAAACTAATATTCAAATGTGACTGCTACTTGCTTAATCTCTCATTTAAAAGAATAACACTTAATTAAAATTTCATAAAATATTCTTTATGACATTTCTATTAAAAACTATTTTACTGTTCAAATTTACTATAGACAATTCAAGGCTTCTCTTGTTTTCAAAATACTAACTGGTTTCAGATGTCCATTGGCCGTTAATTTTTATGTGGTTTTAAAATCAGACTAAAACCATTCTTAACATTTTTGCCAATTTTTTTTAGCACAATATGACATCTGCAGTATTCGCTGAATGAGGCTTTTAGTCCCTACTCCATTTCTGCAAATGCAATGAGTATTCTTTCTCCATTTCAAGGATTAATTTTGCAAATGACATTTTAAGCCCTCCAAGCACAATGGAAGAAGTAAAAAATAAATCCTGCAAGTGCAAGAGGCCAGGGCAGATGTGCATGAGTCTCAAATGCATTTCATTCCTCATGCTGACAGTCTCATGTGTCCAATAAAAAAGGCCATTGAGACAACTGCAACAATAATTTTAAGCTTCATCCTCTTCTCCAGCTGGAAGGGCATTCAGGTTTACGTAATGCAGCTATTTTATTTTCATCACAGTCCACTTGCTTGGCCAGGAGATCTGGGCAGAAGGCAGAACTGGTTGGCCACCCACATCTCAAAGCAGATCAGCCCTCTAGCAAAGGATACTGGGGGCTTAAAAAAACCTCTCATGAAACCACCAACCTGTAAGTTGCAAATTCTCCCAATTTTCAGGTTAAGGTTTATCTCACAGTAGTTCTTGTGCCAGTGCTTTAGCTATTCCTTCCAGTCTTCAGCCTCTCAGACTACAGAAACCAGTCTCTGATGTAAAAATATCAGATGCCTGAGCTAGCAGAGACTGTCACCGCTCCTTGGGACACAAAGCGAGCGGGACGACTGCTCCAGCACAGTGCCACACGCAGGGAATAAGTGCTGCTGAGACAAAGGAGTTTGTGCACAAGCAGGCAGGGTTCCTCATCATTTTATAGCTCCATTTCATTTGTAGATAGTGCAGACCTACACCTCACAGCAAGGAGCAAGACATGCCACCACAGCAAAGGAAGCAACACCACTTGAGTCTGCAGGAGCTGCTGGGCAGCTGGGACATGTGCTCACTCTTTTGTCCTGTTTGTTTCTTTGATTTGGTTTCGAATCCTTTCTAACTAGTTTTGTAATACTCAGAAGAAATGTGTTATAAAGTTTTTAAGGGGTCAGGCTCTTTCGGGCTCATGGGGGGAGCTGGAGTGAGGAAAAGGCAGAGCTCAGAGCCAGGGCTCAGCACTATGGAAGACTAACAGCCACAGGCAAAAACACCCCGAAGGTCAGTGATGTTCCCCTCTCAGTTTCCTGAAAGCAGATGGTGGAAGAGTTTGGAATTAATGGCCCTGTGGCACCCAGCTTGGCATCAGCTCCCTGAGGAGATCATTAGCCTTTTGTGCTGACAGCCCGCGAGACAGCATCCACGGGGCGGTCTGTGTGCCCGAGAACCACCCTGCAAATAGAATTTGTGAAGAAATATCCTTGAGTGGCATCCAGTGCGTTATAAAAACCTGATTTCTTCTTTATACTAGATTGTGTAGCTCTGTCAAAGTTACCGGCTCATCGTTTTTGTACACTAATTCTAATAAGGGAATGAGCATACTGAATCAGGCCTAATCCAGTGTTTTTCTCCAGCAATCAACGTAGCAACACAAAACATTGCTTTAGAGAGACACAGGGTAAAAGGCCTCCCTCTCCTTTCCCATGTACACTTGAAAACTAACTGTAAATCTTTATATTTAGATTCAAAGCTAGTTCAAAAATCTTCTCTCCTCATTAAAATGTGGTAGTATTTACTGTTATCAAAAGGTATCCTTACCACTCGGAAAAATTCAAGGCCTCTAAGGCTTTTCTTCACTGTTGTCATCATAGTGATTTATTAATAATTAGATGCAAGAAAACTAGATGCAGTCAACATGGCTTTTGAAAAAGGTTTTGTCACTTCAGTGTTCTTTTTTGTTCTTCAAGATAACGTGTTTCCAAGTAAGGATGAAAGATCCTGACCTGGAAAGAAACAGCTCAAGGACAGACTTGGTTATCTAAAGCCACGCCTGCCTTCTCATTTAGATATGGGTCCATTGCTGGGGTAAAAATGTTAAATCTTTCTCTTTTCATATATGACTGAATTAAAACACTGCCAGATTAGAATGACACTTCTGATGATAAAGTTTGTTATTTCCACTTACTTCCTGAAAACTTCAAGGGAGAACAAAAGTAATCCTGCGGCTGAAAAATAAGCCTTGCGATGCTAAATTAAAGAAGTTCAATCTACTCTGCTCAGAAGGGAAGGATGAAAGGAGAATTGTCACTGAATTTATATGATTATGTATGGAAAACACTTAGAGGAAAATTACTTTCCAATCTTGCAAACAAAGGCATAAGATTTAATAGATGTAAATAGCTTAGACGAATGAAACCTTAAAAAGATGAAACTTCCTGACAGTAAGAGAAATTAAACTTTGGAATAATTTATCGCACAGAACGGGTGAGCGATGCTGTAGTGGGACTGCTGCCATGCCCGTGTCTGCCTTTGCACCCACCAGTCCAGACCCCGACCTGCTAGCCAGCCTCTCAGCCTGCCTCCAGACCCTCCCCCCACCATCAGCTTGTGAGGTGACCACTGGACTCGGATCTGACGCTGGCTACCATCACCAGCCCTGCCTACCCTGCTCACAGGAGGATGGCTACCATGTTGGTCCACCACCAGCAACCTGTTGTTCCCCACCTCCAACAAAGTGAGCTACACAGTCCCCCTCTATGCCACCCTCCTCTTACCTCCCATGTTCTTCAAGAACCAATCTCTGGTAACAGTCTGCATGCATTATCTGAGCAGTTTCTCATATTTTGCCCAGCACATTCACCTGACATTTACAGAGTGTCTCCATACTCTCCTGCACAAAAGAGCCTGGTGTGTTCACCCAGTGGTACCTGCTCTGCCTTCATCAACAGAAAGACGCACTAAACACAGCAGGAGTTAGAATCATTGAATCACAGAATCATAGAATCTTTAAGGTTGGAAAAGACGTCCAAGATCACTAAGCCCAACCATCAACCTAACACCACCATGTCCACTAAATTATGTCCTTTCAGGTAGTTGTAGAGAGCAATGAGGCCTCCCCTCAGTCTCCTCTTCTCCAGACTAAACAATCCCAATTCCCTCAGCCGCTCCTCATAAGACTTCTGCTCCAGACCCCTCACTAGCTTCATTGCCCTTCTCTGGACATGCTCCAGCAACTCAATGTCCTTCTTGTACTGAGAGGCCCAAAACTGCACACAGTATTCAAGGTGCGGCCTCACCAGTGCCGAGCACAGGGGCACAATCACTTCCCTACTCTTGGTGGCCACACTGTTCCTGATGCAGGCCAGGATGCTGTTGGCCTTCTTGGCCACCTGGCCACACTGCTGGCTCATGTTCAGCTGGCTGTCTGCCAGCACCCCCAGGTCCCTTTCCACCGGGCATTCTTCCAGCCACTCTTCCCCAAGCTTGTAGTGTTGCATGGCGTTGTTGTGACCGAAGCGCAGGAGCTGGCACTTGGCCTCACTGAACCTCATACAATTCACCTCAGCCCATCAATCCAGTCTGTCCAGATCCCTCTGCAAAGCCTTGCTACACTCAAGCAGATTGACACTTCTGCCCAGTTTGGTGTCATCTGCAAACTTACTGAGGGAGCACTCAATCTCCTCATCCAGGCCGCTGATAAAGATATTAAACAGAACTGGCCCCAGCAATGAGCCCTGGGGAACACCGCTCGTGACCAGCCACCAACTGGATTTATCTCCGTTCACCACAACTTTCTGGGCTCAGCAACTTTATGAGAATCCAAAGCAAGGTGTTTGCATTCTCTGTTCCAGAAAATATTTTTAATTAGAGGACAGCGAAGAGCAACATGCAGAAATTCAGGACCTACCTGTGATCTAGCTCAAAGCTTCCCAGGTCTTCTACACCAAATGGAGAGTTCAGCTTTCTTGTATTTGTCACCACCCAGCTGCTGCTGCTTCTGCACTCTGCCTCTCTGCAGAGTACCCTACACCCGCCTTCCAATGCTGGCACTTTTCAGAAACTAAAGCCGTGAGATGCAGCAGACACTGAAAACAGGATAATATGCAAACCACAGTGTCCAGCAGAGAGGTAGTATAAGATTTTTTTTATGACAAAGACTAGTGGAGAAAAATCAATATAGTACTAAATCTTGGCATATCTTAGTTCCCTAAACACGCTCACCCCAAAAAAATGCAATTACAAAGAAGTCCCAGTAATAGCAACAACTACTCTTGAAGTCATGGTTAATAATTGAGTGTCCTCAGGGCTACCAATACAAATTGGCTGCTTGAAAAACAAAACCACAGTAAAAAAAAACCAACCAACCCACATGTACTCTTCAAAACAATCCAGGCATCTACTCCGCATGTCACTTGCAATCCGCTACCAATACATCAGAGCAGTCCTTCTCTCTCTCTCCTGCATACAAACCAGGGACTCTGCAGGCCTCCCAGCAGCACTAATCACAAGGGTTCTGGCCCTCTAAAACTCAAATACTCGTAAAAGAGCAAAGTCAGTCCTTAGAAACTCTAAGAATTGCTCATGAGGAATCTTTGCATTCCCAACAGGACTATTTCACAGCCCTTCATGGAACAGTAGTTCTGATTCTGAATACTAGAGAAACCAAAAATAGCTTTTTTTTTTTTTTTAGCACTAC